>DF240708.1:0-57678 GCA_000507305.1 Breviolum minutum Mf 1.05b.01
TTGTTCCTTCTTGCGATCCAACGCCTTTTTCAAGCGATCCAGTTTGGAAACCAATTTCCTCTTTGCGTTGAGCTTCTTCTGGTCGTTCTGCAGGAGCTCCCCTGGTTGAGGCTGTAGGAAAGGGGCCAGTTCTTTCGGGATCTCTGCTTGATTGGATGCAAAAAGTGCCGCCAAGGCATCTTTCAGCTCCACTTCCTTGGATCCCGCAGACTGCGAGGATCCAGAACCATTGCCAGGGCCTGCATCGTAGCTTGGAAAGGCCCCATCCTTTCCAGCATTGGCTGGCTTGGCACCTCCTTTTCCTTTGGATTTGCGGCCGGCATTGTGGGCCCAACTGTCGTTGGCACTGTTCCATTGCCATGATTTTCCTTGAGGCATCAACTCACGGTAGGCTGGTCAAGTGTGGTGACTCCACAACCTAGCCGCCAAGTGCCTGATCAAGGCAAAATTGGGCCTGCTCTTGATCCTCTGCCGGTGAATGCAGCCACGCCACTTCGACCGTTGGGATCTAGCTCTTCGGTGCCACGTGGGAGATGCCGAACGAGCTATGGCGTCAATACGATGACGTGGGGCACGAGGTGTTCCTATTAGATCTCTACAGGCAATCCTTGAGCCCTTCAAATGATGTCAAAATATGTCAAATGTTATAGTCTCTTCATTTTTAGATTTGAAGTCCCTTCCACTTCATCTTTAGTATACCATATGACCATGTATGACGAACATGACTGCTGAAGAACTACAGCTTGGATGATCTATAGATACATTTTTTGAAACGACAGGTGGGTCTTTAGGCGAGCTGTTTTTTTTTTCTAAAATTTCTTGCGAATCTCAGGAGAAAAGCTGTGGCATTGAATCCAGATGATGGACATGCCAACGAAAACTTGGAAGTTTGAACACTCAGAGGTTGTCAGATGTTTCAACTGAGGACTGAACTCATATCAAAGATGGGGTGATTGCGAGGGTTTAAGCGGTTTATATATATATATATACACTAGAAATACATTTTATATGTACACGAAATGTATACACGACATGAAGTATACAACAACAAAAACAGGGGTGTGTTGTGGAACCCTGAAAAAAGCACGTACATATACGTCCAGCGGATTTGAAAAAATGGTATTATTTACCTACATGTATTCGGCCCCATACTTTGGAAGATTTGACCCAGAAAATGGTGCCAGTCAACCTCCCAAAAAAGAGGTCGACCGTTGGGTTCTAGGTGGTTAAAATATACCATGGATCCTATCCCGGACACTCAATGTATAGTATATGTACCTACATTTACCATGAAAATTGAGCAAATGTAGGTAGATATACCATACATTGAGCATTTGGGTATGGAATGGTGAGTTACTTCTAAGCCACGTGTTGTAACCAACGGTTTCACAGCGGAATCCATGCCAATCCAAGACACGGATGTTTTTCGAGAAATGAGATGGTGAAGCTGTGAAGATTCATTACAACCAGTGTCAAAGCTGTTGATGCAAGAAATCCTGCACCATGTTGAGGTTGGTAGTTGAAATCCCATTCTTTACGAGGTTTTAGACATGCCAGGTGGTTGGCCTTGGGATTTCTTCCATCAACAACTGTATCTTGGAACACGGTCCAACCAAGTTGTTTCCAAACCCCAAAAAAGTGATGGGATTTCACAAAAGAAACGCGACCTCATCTGGGCACTAAAATGTAGCTGAGGAAGGGAATTCCCTTATTGCAGTGAAATCTAGGTTGGCCAGATATATTGATATGGAAATGTCTGCTTTGAACAACCCACTGAAAATGGCCAAGTTTGATTTATATAATTGGAAAGCGCTTTTCAGTGCATCTTGTGCAAGATATGTAAGGTGATGATTACAATGTTCTCCAAGAAAAATCCACCTTGTAACCAACTTGGCTTCAAGTTGAATTGTGTAGGACATGTTTACCTACAATTTACGCTACATTTACCTTACAAATCAGCCAAGCATGTGTAGATATACCGATATACCTTACATGGATGATATGGGGAAAATACTGTCTATGATATATTTCAATTTTGAGGACAAACATATCAACAAAAAAGAAGCGTTTATCATGTAATTATATAAATACCATGGCACCAAAACACAACAGGAAGGCAAGTCATGATCATTTTCTGATCCAACTATGTGAGGTCTTGATGAATTTTGCCTCCAGTCACGGCTATGATCGCAAGAAATTGGAAGCTTTAGGACGGACCCGAACGGAGCTCCAAACAAAATTCTGGGTGGTTCAAGTGAGCAATGAAAAAAATGCCCCCTGGTTGTTTATTGTTTAGGTACATAGTGGATGATACTGTATACTCCCCACTTATATGGCGATTATAAGAAACCATTATGAGGATCCCTATTAAACAACCAGGATTCAACGGAAAGTTAGCAGTTTTTTTTTGTTCGTGCCTCAAGTGAACAGTTTTTTTTGTTGGTCCGCTCCACTACACTAACACAGCTGGGGATCAATGGAAAATCCACCTGTCTTCTGTTCGGGTGCTATTTATTTTAACATGGGAAAGGTTCGGTGATTTGGTATGGTTATTTAGGCTAAATGTGAGTTTATTGGGCTAGGTGTGTATACGAATACATCTCAGGGTTGAGATGTTGACCCATATAGGCAATGGGTTTTTCATGACCGAGGGGTCCGTAGGTTCGGGGGTTTCTTTTGTTAAATTCATCACGTTTGGGTTTGGAAAAATTGGTTGACCCTGTCCAAGAAATGGAGTTTTGATCATGATAGAGGAATTTTATCTCTTAAACAAAGAAACCATTTTTCCGCCGAGAGATTTGAAAAAAAACGATGCAAATTACTATTTCCGCAATGACATCCCTCCCTGGCACTTCTGTTGGTGACCTTTTTGGGATGGTGAAAACGTGACCCCAAATCAGAGGTTGTTAGGATAAAAACAGGTCGCTTTGAATCACCTGGTCCAGAATATGTTTGGTAACACCAGTTCTTGACTTTTAGGTGTGTAGTTTGCCTTCCAATCCTGAAATATCTGAAATCATGATCGCATCCCATCACTTCATCCCATCCCCCTCATCACACTTGGACTTGGGAAAGGTGATTTTTGTGTGTTTTGTTTCCATGATAATTATACATCACCATTTTTCTAGATTATTTGGGAGACTTATCTTTTATACTTTCTCTTTCAATCCAAGCGTAGGGTCGGCCGCCTCATGCCATCCTATCCACCCATCCAGGACGGAAGGTCGAATTGGATCTCAGTCCTAAGAGTCAAAAGCCAGGCCGAAAAAAAAAACACGGATGATATGCGACCCAAAAACTCCTCTGGAAGTTGCAACTGCCCTAAGAATCCTCCAAGGATGTCATGGGGTGTGAAAAAAAACACCTGTTTTTTGAGAACCCCGGAAACTTCGGGGTGTCACTACCAACGGTTTTTTGTGTTTCCAATAGTTTCGGGGTCAAGAGTCTTAGGGCCAAAGATTTTTTGAGGGGATTGCCTTTGATTGATGCCATATTTTTGGAGCCAAGAAGTTTGTTTCTTGAAAAACTTGAAACGATTTTCCCAGATGTTTATTCAGAAGATTCACCATTCAGAGGGTGTCGTTCCAAAGTCAATTTGATATGTGCATGGTCAATTCATCCGAATATCGAAAAAAAAACAAAATGTTCTGAGCGTTAAGACATCCCATGATGGATCCATAGAAATGCCATATGGGTGTTTCCAAAAATAGGGGTACCCCAAAATGGATGGTTTATAATGGAAAACCATATTAAAATGGATGATTTGGGGGTACCACTATTTTCGCAAACATCCATATTTACCTACTAATTTACTATAAAAATTCAACTAAACGTAGTAGGTGAATATATCCATGACCATGGATGCTATGGGTGTATCCGGTGTATCTTTTTTGTTTTCCCCTCCTGGTCATGGGGTTTCTCCATCATTTTGTGGCCTGCGCGCAGTTCTGGAAGAGGAAGCGCCCAAGAGTCACTGGTCGACATAGTGAAAAATTGGTTGCCCTCCCTGCTATTGAACATACTGTTGATGGTTCTGAAATCCGGTAAACTCACCAGTTGAGGTTGGTAGTTTATCCCATTTATTTACAGGGTTTTTATACATCCCAGGTGGATGTTTCGGATTTCTTCCATCAGCGGTAGCACCTCAAAATTGGTGGTTGCAAGTTGGAAGTTTCTGGTTTCTTTTTGGGATGGCACTTTTTCCTGCATTTTTTCCAGCTGCGAAAATGATACTTCCGTTCGTGAGGGTTTTTGAAGGCGGTCAGCCGAGGCCACCCGTGATGGCCAAAACATGAGCAACTGACTCTACCTACTTGAATGTCCGGTTGGAATTTAGGATCAATGATTAGTAAAAGGCGAAAATATAACCCGAATGATAATCCTGGACCTATAAGTAGATTATAAATCTGATGGTGGATAGAAACCCTGGCTGATGGTTCACTTTGGATTATGTGTTGTTACGATACTGTTCATAGATGTCACCCATGTGATTCGTGTACTGTTTGACTGTTTTTCAGATGGATGACTGGTTGACAACGCTATAGACCATGAGCCCCCAAAACCACGAAAAATAGATTTTTTTTGCCACCTACAAACCAGGTTATTTTGTATAAAAACCCTTTACAAAGTGCACGTTTTGGGGGCCCATGGAAGGTGATGCATTCCCTGAAACTTGTTTTCTTCAAATGTTTTGTTGTTTAACGCTCTGAGCCAGGTGCAGGTTGTGGACATTGGTTAATGACACCACCGCGTCAAGTTCTTTGGGTGAGATATGAGAAATTCGAAGAAACACACATACCCATACCATCCATGTTTGGTATATTGACCTACATTTGGTTGATTTGTATGGTAAATGTAGGAAATATACTATATATGGATGCTATGGGATATGTATACCTGGAACCTGTGAGTTTATCCTCTACTTTAAGGGTTGTTTGTTTCACCCTCCACATGAAGGCCCAAACTCCCTCCATTCAAAACAAGGGTCGGTCATGTGGCAATGTGGGTTGCAGGTATATACAGTACATCTCCAGGTCTTGCAGGAAGATCTTCAAAGCCTGCAGAAGAAATAAATCATAGCCGTGTTTGTTATCAGAAAAAATATTGGCAGACTTACCTCATGAATTTAGATGTGTGAATCATTCATATAATCAACAACCTTATATGCGTAGTATACAAAGTCGGCCCCCATCGATATAAATGGAGGAGCTATGGGGTCCCTATACAAATGGCCTAAAACAAATAGCTAACGCTAACTTCGGTTATTTCCGCGAACTCAGTAGAGTTATTTGGGCCCCTCCTTAAAACTGCTTCCTGGACCCCACCTGGCCTGGCCAAACGGGTTGCTTGGGACCCAATGGTTTTTTCCTGGAAGTTGATCAACTCCTTGAGGTGGCCGAGATTATCGTATTTTGACCACTCCTTCACAGATCCCTGGCGCGCCAAAAAAAAACAAAAACATGTGCTAAGTGTTGGTTCAGTGAAGAACTTGTAATCAACAAAGAGACTTGTTTTTGGGGGGGTTGTGTGCGGGCAATGTACTTCTACGCGTGAGTGTGCAGAATGGAATAGATGTATATATTCATTTGGATACATTGTCTGGGATGTTCTGCCATTGTCATCGATCGTCTTTTTTGCGTATTGTGTTTGACAAGCAGTATAGCAGAAACCTGGTACAAGTACGTCTTGGTTTGGGGGTCGCATTGGTTGCAGCCGACATTCGAGTGATATATTGAGAAAGGAGCCTGATAAGGATGCGCCAAAAAGATATCCAATGATAGCAACAATCACACAAGTGGAAGACTACTAAGCACAAACCCTGGGAGGATCGGGATGCTGTTTTGGGTATGTTGAAAAGAGAGAAAGTCACTGTACACTCGCTAAACTAACCTCCGAAAAGTTTAACATAGCGTACCTTCCCAATAGGAAAGTAGTCTTCCAACCACCATTTTTCAGGGCTACGTTTATCTTCGGGGGTGTAAACATGGCTCACCTGAAAATGGATCCCTCGGAAGAGGAGATTCCTTTTGGAAAAACATCGTTTTGTCGGATGCATGATATCCATGTTAGTTTTTGAGGGGGTAATGATAGATAATATCACTGTATCCATAGGAATCCAGCCATATTCTCAGATGATGATTGCCTTGGATGAACCACGGCAAGGTTCAGGTGGTTTTCTCGTCACATGGTTCCACAGCGCCAAAGAGTTGCGTGCTGCGTTTGTGGCACTTATCCCGAGCAGCCTTTTTGACCAATACACTCCAGGCGATCGAAAAACCGCCCAGTTGGAAATGGTGCAAGTACTCTATGCCCTGATAGCCCGCCCTACCGAATTCTGTGGCCGCCGCGGGGTATGGTTTCTTGATAACCTGGCTGCTCTCATTCGTGCGGCTCACTGCAGACTGCAGACCTGTGCGCACCGGCCGGCCAGCGGGCCAAAAAAAGAACATCTCCACGAGACCAAAATGAACAAGTTCCAAATGATTTAAATTAACAACATATATAAGAAACATATATAATATGAACATACCATGAGCATAAAACTGGCTGCTAAAGATATAAGTTGTATGTGTATACAGTATTATACAGTACGTATTTACACATATACATAAGTTATTTTGAAGTTCCAGAAATTAATATTACACCCCTGAAAACTAAGATGACGTTGGAAAATCTCATTTTCAATAGGAAATGCATCTTCAAATGGTGGATGTTTCATTGTCATGTTAGTTTCCGAGGTCGACGCGATTCACCAGACCTGGAAAGGCTCTCCCACTTGAGGTTCCATTACCACTCTTAGAAGGCGATTGGATCCCTAACCCAAACGCTCCATGTATGGTATGTATTTTTTTACCTACATTTGGTCAATGTTTATGGTACATGTAGGTAAATATACCATACCTTGAGTGTTTGGGTAGGGTCACAGGTCTCTTTCTCAAAATCAGGGGATTTCCTTTCACAAATCCTATTGGTTTCCTACAAATGCATCAACCCAGCACCCAAATGTGGCCCCATATGTTGGAAGATTTGACCTCATAAAATGGTGCCGTTCAACCCACCAAAAAAAGTTATTTGTCCGTTGGGTTCTAGGAAGTTGTGTAGATTGTACCCAGTTATCCATTGATTTTCGGCCATTTATAGCGGTTAGGACTCCATTGACAACTTGTAAGCTTGCAATTGGAGAGTGCACATGTGTCCGCTATGAAGCTAATATCAAAGTCAAAGCCTCGGAAATCACAAAAAAGGCCATCTACGTTGACCCTCCAGATGTTGGCAACGAAGAAACTCTGTCTCGATGAAATATGTATATACATTGCAAAATGATACTGACAAGTACGTGTATATGTTTTTATATTTGGAAATAGATTGAAATTATGCAGATATCACATATTAATCCTTTTACGTGTGTATATATACTTGGCTTGTACTATTTAAATTATCACAACCGTTCAAAGCCAACTATTCAATCCCTGTGTTCAAACGTACCCTTCGTTGCAAAAAATCGGCTTGGGGGAAGTTTGGAGGGATTAGATGCTGATTCTTCAGCTCTGGGCTTTTTGAGGATCGGAAATCGCGCCAAAGAACTGTGTTGCCGTGCATGTGTTTTTTCTATGATTCGTTCTATGATCAGTCAAGAGCATGTCAGATATGGTTTGTTTGTAATTGTTTTTGAGGATTGTCCGGGGAACTATGACTTTGAAAAGTCCATGTTGTTTGGTTGGGTGGTGTTTGTTATGCTTGGTTTAACACAGTCCTTGCTTGGCTGCGCAAAATTGAGCAGCCGACCATGCGTGTAAGAAATTTTTAGGAGAACCTGCTTTAGTGGTTGAATGGCTGAGCAAGCAGTTTCTGTTAGGAGGTCGAACGGTTTGTGGTTTAGTTAAGGAAGGCGCAAGTATAAAAAGGATGATTTGTGTATTGGAAACGTGCATCTTTGGAATAATTCTAATTAATTAACCGTAATCCTGGAATTCTTAAGACTTACACGTTTTCTCTTAAGTGTAGCACATGTATTTTGAGGAATGAAAGGTTGACGTTAGGGGAGCCAAAGATTTACTGTCATTCTGATGTTACCCCCAAGGTTCAAACCTTCAGACTCACCGGGGAAAACCAACAGCCCAGCTGGTTCCAGCAATGCTCCGTTGAAAAAAGAAAATCGTCAGCCTCATGAAGTCCTATAGGTCCTAAAACAAATTGGGTACTTTGAAGATGTTGATCGCCAAAGGTCTTCGCGAAATCTGAGTTTCAAGATTTTGGTTTGGCTGTTCAAATCAAGACATGTTTTTCTTTAAACACATCCCCTTCACGTGTTCCTTCAAGATAAGGGTGTAAAGCCAGTCGTGTTGAAGTAAAATGGGTGCAAAACATTCACCCTTGAAGGGGTTTCAGGCTGAATATTCAGGCACATTTGGGTGGAAAACTTAGAGTTTTAACTTTCTGAATACTTTTGTTTGCTGTTGTTGTGGTGATGCCGCCTAATCAGTCAATCATTAGCCCATTCATTCTAAAGTTGTTTTGCAGGATGGATTTAACCACCAACCAGCCAAACTCCAACCATTGGTTCACCCATCAGATGATATTGCCAGCTTTGCCAGGGATAAGCGCGGTGAGAAGAAGATCGCCAGAGGGTGCCATGGCATGAGGGATCATGAGGGAATGGTGAGGAGATGGTGAGCCTCAAAACTGATAGAATTGATAGACTTGAAAGGGGTTCCAAAAGAATTCCCTTTAAACAATTAGGTCCAAAGATTTTTTTGCAGAAAAAGAAACTGTACATGTTGGCAGGGTTATTGTTTGGGGGGGCATGTGTTGTGAGATCTCCAAAAAATATCTCTTTTCGGATCTGAAGGGACGGGACCGGACCCTGCTAGTGTGGATTAAAACTCCCACCACCTGTGATGTTTTTGTTGGAACCCTAGAAAAAAGCGAAAACTAACATGACAACGGAAAATCATAAGCATGAATGAAGATGCATCTCCTATCAACAATGGTGATTTTTGGATGGCATGTTAGTTTTCAAGAGTGTGATGTATACATCATGAGACTTCGTTCATACTTACCAGCCAACCACATGAACATCATTAAGATGCTTTGCAACTTGAGATGTTTGTTTGGAAAGGGACTTCCTTTCCAAAGAGACCTATGGTAAATGTACACCGTAGTGAGTTCGTAGATGGCTAATTAACCACTCCCAAGTTTTCAGGGCTATGATAAATAAAAAACTAATGGGAGTTGCGATCGCCATCGATCCTTTCCATAAGTGGTAGCCGGGGTGGTTTTTTGAAGGAAGTGGATTTTGCCCATGAGTTTTTGTAGCACAAAACGGGAAGACGATTGTGGAGGCTGGAGTCCTCCCGGCGAGACGTCTCCATGGAAAAATTCACGGACACAACTTCAAACCCACTTGAAAAATTACAACTGGAGTTTCTTTGGTGTGTATATATAGTGTATCACCAACTACATATGATGATTGTATATATTGTTATATACCATGAGCCCCCAAAAACCAGGAAAAATATAAAGAGCTCTAAACATGTAGGTTTTGGGGGGCCCTTGGTACAAACAAAACATCCCAGTCACACCCATCCCACCCACCGGCCATCACGTGGATTCCCGTTGTTTTAAGGTATGTATCCTTGGCCTTGCATATGAATCCATGGGTGGGATTACAGATTCCATGGGTGGATGATTTTGCAGCTCGGCTTACCGGTAAGCCCGACAAACATACAGGCTGCCAGACATCCACGCAATGGGACGATTTGTATATATTTACCCACATGAATTGCTAATTTTAATGGGAATTTCATGTAGGTAAATTTACAATCGTCCCATTGAGTATCTGGGTTTTGATGGTGCAGAGATCCCAAACTAACCACATGAGATGGTGCTAAAACCATCGTAAATAATGTGGTTACTTGTAGATTCTCCATATCAACTGGTTAGCCGGATTTCTGAACCATCAACAGTAGCAACCTTCCGAAAAACACCGAGACATTCCTCAAGAAAAAACTCGAATCTATCCCAAAACACCTGCTGAAAAGATATTTGGACACCAAGAATATACCTAAAACACCAAACCTGAGGAGGTATGACTGGATGTCTAGGGTATTGTCTTTTTCAGGCAATTTCATGTGTTTATTTTCAACCCAATCCAGGAATGCATGGGAGGAACGGTATATTTACATATATTTACCGTCGCATTGGGTAGCTATCCAGAGGAAAATCTGGGTAGATAATATGCCCTACATTGAGTGTCTGGACATGTTTTTTGTGTCTAAAATGGCCACCAGTTTGGCTGTTTGTTTTTCCAAAAGAAATGCACCAATAACGTGGGGGAATGTTGGGTGAGTTTTTGTGAACCAAAAATGCTCCGAGTTGCATTAATCCTTTGAAACAATATAGTTGTTTGTTTCT
Source organism: Breviolum minutum Mf 1.05b.01 (assembly GCA_000507305.1). Lineage (NCBI taxonomy): Eukaryota > Dinophyceae > Suessiales > Symbiodiniaceae > Breviolum > Breviolum minutum. The sequence continues at coordinate 10,414 of DF240708.1, forward strand.
TACTTGTTTCTAATCTGTTTTAAAGGAAGAAGTCATAGCAGTAATCCCGCAAGATTCCGGATGTTTCATAGTTTATAGTTTTTTTCCCCATGTTGGATGTTTCAAGAATCAAGATTCGAGATGGTTTTTAATTGGGAGCGAGCCATGGCTCGAATAATATTCACAAACAGATATGATAAACTTGTAAAGACATGCCTTCAAACTGGGACCGTTTTTTTCACTATATTGGGAAAAAACACCATTTGGTTAAGTTATGTTGATTTTTTGTTGGGATTCATACTAGAAATGTTTGTCAGTCTAAGTATTTATGCAATGAACATTTCTATGAAGCAATCCTTGATCTAGCTGCAGGGCCATGATATGAATCCCGTTTTGAATCGAATTTTATCGTTGAATTCATTGCAGCCAGATAGGATTGAGCAGGGTTTTGTTGGGCAGGGTTTTGTTGCCTCACATTTGTCACTAGTATTCTCAAGCTGCATTTGTAGCTTAGCAAATGGGCCCTTATTTCAACCTGGACATAATAAGATTTCTGACTTCTACGTTTCAGTTTCTGTCATGTTTGTTGCTGTCCACATGTTTTGAAAGCCAATTTTGCCGATTCTTGTCTAGCAGATGTTTGGATGTTTGTCCCTTCCAAACTAGCAACAGTTGACTGAAAGCAACTAGACACCCGCAATCACCCGCAGAACTAATGGCTGAGAACCTGAACATTTCAACCAAAGAAAAGCACAAAATTATGAAGAAACAAGACAAAAACATCAACAAACAACAGTTATTTCGGGTTTCCAGCTGTTCGTTTTCCAGAGAGTTCATTTTCAACAGTTTGCAGATTTCTTTTGCTTCACTTGCTCACTTGCTCTTGCTGAGATTTCGGAAGAGAGAAGCCGCATGACCTATTGGGGAGGCGAGATGAACGGAATGTCAAGTTTCGTGGGTACTGAGCGACCACATGGATGGAGAATCTCCCGGGGTTGTGCCACGAATCTTGCCTTTCGTATGGACCAACAAACGGAACCTTTGAATATATAGCTAGTACATTGGTAGTCTCCCAAAGGGTACCCACATTCTCCCTTAAATACCCTCATTTCCAGAGGTATGCTGTATAGCGCATAGACTGTCACGCAGCTGTTTGTGTGTTAGAAGATGCAATGCTGGAGTACTTTTTTCGTTAACGACCGTGGCAATTGACATTTCCCTTGTTAAAGAGGAAATAGACGTTTCCATGTTCCATCCCTATTGCTTGACATAGGGTTTTTGCATCTCTGCATGATGTCACTTGGTTTTGAGATATGTACCGGCATTTATCAAAAATGTTCACTGAAGAATGCAAGACTACGTAGTACAAAAACGACAAGTCAATATGAATTTCACTGGTAAAGAGATGAATGCAGGAAAATTTTAATTTGAATACTGAATCAAGCTTGTCACTACCATTTCAATATTTAAAAGGTAGTTCAAAAATATACAGCAACTGTGTTTTACAGACACTTCTGCCATTTGAGTGCAACTTAAAGCGGCCGCTGTAGCTTTTCAACGCTGAAAACGGTGGACCGTTGTTGGGAGGCAATGCCTTCGTGGGCTGGGATAAGACCAAAGTAGTCACTTGGGTTTCAACCGCCGAAACGGAAACCGTCAAGTTGTCAAGGCTATATACGCTACTTGGAGGATCATCCAGGACTTGGATACGTGGTTCATTTGCCCATGGTGATCGTTGTTGTCGCCTTTCAGTAGGGCAATGTGGGACCCCTTCCAAATGGCCTTTTTGTTGGCTTCTAAATGTGGGTGATCCTAACCACATACTAACTTAGATGATCCTGCAAGTGCAGGGTCCTGAAAAAACACGAACATAGCCTCCCGGAGCTCACCATGACAGCACCAAGGAAGACATCATCAATGGCCACTTCAAAGACATGGCTGAACCGGAGGTGGCCATAGCACGGGGGGAAGAAAACGGCATGACAGTCATAGCCATGGTCAACTTGCTTACACTCCCTAAAACCAACGTTTGGCCCCTGAAAATAGACCTTCCCAAAAGGAAAGTGGTCTTCAAACTATTGATTTTCATGAGCCTATATTAGCACATCCCCTTCCAAAAAGTCATTTGGGAAGAGTATCTTTCCTTTGTTTTAAGAGTATCTCAACTAGTTCTGAGAACGTATCAAGAATTCCGTTTGAATTGTCTTGAGGCCTCCTAGGTCCTATAGGTTTTTCATATAAATTTTCCCATGCCTTGATGGACAAAAATCCTGCAACAGTTGGGATGGTTTCAACAATTGTTTGATCCATGCGGCCTATGTACCAATATCATGCTTGTTGAATGTTGTTTATGAACAGTTGTAACAGTGAGGACATCGAAATCTGGATTGACTTGTTTTTTGAACGGCTCGGAAAAAATGAACGAAATGACTTGTGCATTTCCATACATTACATTGTTGTAGATGACATTTTTGGAGGGAAATGTAAAGAAAGACCTGTGTTCACAGAAAACGCTTAAAAGATGAACTTAACCCATAGGATCCATAGGATTGGTATATGTACCTATACATTATTATACATTTACCATAAGAATCAACCATTCATGCAGGGTAGGTATATACCAGTCCCATGGGTCCTATGGGATAAGCAGAGTTAACCATCCAACAACTAGTTGTTTATAGTTCTGAAAAGTGGGGTGTAAATCATTCATCCCGCTACTGGATCCCATGGGGTTCCGTCATGAGTAAAGTTCAACATCAATGAATATCCGTCGCAAAAGGGTGTGCGCCCGCCGAGTCGACAACCAAGTCAGGTCTATGAATTAGCACTCTATGCATGGAGGAACTTGCAGGCCCTGGGAAGTAAAGTTGTGAGGAATGAGGTTTTGCATGAGGGTTTTAATAGACGGCGCAAAGAAGGACCCCAAGAACCCATGGAAAAATGCAGGTTTTGAGCCCTCAATATCTAGGTTATAATCCCTAAAATGAAGGAAACGTGGGTTCCCATGGTGGGCCGGAAAAGGCAACAGTGAAATTTCAGTAGGGGTGAGTTATAGCTCCATTTATTTCGAGGTGAAAAGAATTCCAGAGATCCATTTATAAGACCATGAAAAAGGGGTTCTAACTCCATTTGTTGCTGGTTTTTGGGCCCACCTTGTAGGCGTGGTTGAAGGGTAACAAGATCTCAAACCACAAGAGGAAATGCTTGCAAGATGGGGTACCCATGATGGGTTGGTTGGGAGAAGGGATCATCTTCTTTGGTTTCTGATACTGTGTCAGAATATTTTGGCTGTTTCAGAGTTTCCAGGCTTTGGTGATCTAAGGAAAGGAGCCTTGTTTGTCTTTTAATTGCAAATTCAGAGACTTTGGGAAGCTGCGCCTAAATGGAAAACTTCCCAGTGGCAGCTGGGGATACCCTCCCTGAAACTAACATAGCACCTGAAAATAGGGTTTCCCAAAAGGAAAGTAGTATTCCAACCATTCATATTTCAGGGGATATTCAAAATTTCAAGCATCTTCCAACGCTTGAGTTGAAGCAGTCACATGCAACTACTACAGGAGGCATCGGGGAGGAAGATACCTTGGTTGGATATTCCAGTCGTAGAGATTTAAAAGAAAAAAAACATATTTTTGTTGCACCCAAGTAAACTCAGAACAATCCCCCTTTGCTTGTGATGTATGTATGGTAGATTCTGGATGGTTCGGGCACATGTCTCAGCATCCAAAGGAGGTGGTAATGATGTGAGGGTCGCGATTGTTTGATGAGTTGTTTTGCTAGGTGACTTTTTATGCAACAAACTGTACACATTTTCAGACTGTGAACGTTTGCAATCACCTTGTTCCCAATCAATGCTTGGTTTCAGCAGTTTTAGTAGGCTAGATGTTTGCCATCAACATAGGATCAGCCTTTTGCAGATACCAAATCGGGGTAGGGATTGACTCAAGAAAGATTTCAGGAACCTACTGGCTATCCCAGCCTGAAAAGGCATTAAATATCTTCATTTGAGGTGCCTCTGCCAAATGTTGCGGTTGATGACCCAAACTTCTTAACACAACATCGCCAGTTGGTGAAAAACTCCTGCTGTGGTATCGACAATGTGGCAGTCTTCTTGTCTCGTGCCAGCTTCTTGTCTCATGATGGGGTGAGGCTAAACTAGGTGGTGGTTACCAGGAATCTTTTTTTAATTTTCACCTCGAAAATTGGGGAAATGATCCAACTTGACTTGCGCATATTTCTCAAATGGGTTGGTTCAACCACCAACTAGTATTTTTGTTTAACACCTTTTTGAAGAGCCATGTTTGGAAGCTTGTCATACTACGTCATACTCCACCAGCGACATTTGGAGGGATGAAAGAAATTTTACGACTTCACTTCATCCGTATATTTCGGGTTGGGATGTTCTCCTGTTTTTTTCAGACATTTCAACCATAATTCAACCAGGATTTTGTGAGAAGTGAGATTGGTGAATCCTTTTAGAGTGGTTCCTTTTCCTGGACTTTTTGTTGGGCTTGGATGTGTTCTATAAATTCTATGGGTTTGTTCCATTTAAGCATCCCCTTTCTTCCCCTTCAACTGGGGTCAGTTTCCGGAGTTGAAGATGTATATATGTCTATTAGTCGTGGCTTGCCGAAAAGCTGATATAACTCGGTATAGACCAAGATAGAACAAGATAGAACCCTGGCAATATGTGAGAATTGATTTTGTAGTTTTGGTGGTGGTGGTTTCAATGATGTGGTGTTGGTTTTTGTCAACCCTATTTTGTGGCGGGGAAGGTTGCAAGGTTCACAACTATTTGTTTAAGGGGTTGAAATGACTACCTAGCAAACAAAAAGTAACTGCATTAGCAGTCACTATGTTTTCTCTTCAGAAAATCCAGCGATCATCACCGTTCAAGGATTTGTGTGTGTACAAACCAGTGTAAATGAGTGAGACAAGCGTTCCACCCCTATCATCATTCTGCATTTCCCCTATGAAATCAGATACCACCAGTGAACAGCGTGAATTTGCATGAGAATTCTTTCAGAGCAGGGATCCTTAAATTAGCCATTTAACGGGGATCAAACAAGCAGCAAATGTATGGCATTTTTGTGGGATTTTCCTTGCAATAGTGCATTGTTTGGGTTGGTGTCATATAATGACGTGCAGGATGTCTTCCATCAAACACTTCCAGTGTGGGACATCAAAGCTGCACTTCCTAAGGAAAGTTTGCCCATCCGTCCTGCTGGCGTTGTTTGTTTTTCCTGGGTGACGACTAGCAAAACGCATTTTTTTTTAAGCCCCGCCCCAATGCTTCACCTAAAAAACACCAAAGCAAAATTCCAAGTAGCACATAGCAAATAGGGATCCTCAGAATGGCTGGAGGAAGTAATCCCTATATAACTGGTTAGTTTGTCATCCCCTTAAAAAACAGCAAAAGACCAAGGATTTTGTTCATTGCTCAATTTGATTGAAAACAAAGGGGCCTTGAAGATGATTGCTACTTCTACTTAAGCCTAGCAGGGTCAAGAAGCTTGGGGTCTTGGGAGTGCAATGTGTTTTAGTTTTTTTTTTCACACTAGGCTGTCCTGACATGTCGTTAGTTTAAACTTAAACACGAGATTGTTTGTTTGTTTGTTTGTTTGTTTGTTTGTTTGTTTGTTTGTTTGTTTGTTTGTTTGTTTGTTTGTTTGTTTGTATTTCATGTTTTGTTTTTATGCGTTGTTATATTTTCTTTTGTTTGTTTTCTTTGTTTGTTGCTGCTTTGTTTCGTTGTTTCTTTGTATGTTTTGTTGTGCAATGCTTTATTTCGGTTCGTTCTAGTTTGTTTCCTTGTGTTTTGTTAGTCGAAAACTCCACAAGATATCTACTCAATGGGTGCTTGGTTTGCGGCTCCTTGGAGCTTCAATTTGGGGGTTGCCAAAAAACCCTGTCTCAGTGGGTAAAGCTCTGGTTGTTTAGGTTATATAGAAGATTATGTTACCCAGTTATATGGGGATTATAATAGATTGGGGCATGCCTAGACCCTGTCACAGTGGTTAAATTAAACAATCTAAATATATAATTTAATCATTTATTTTTTATGAAGGAAAACTAAAATTAAACCTGCACGAAATCTTCTGTGAACCAATGTTTAGGCAGGACCCAATCAATGATATGTCTCCGTCAATTTGTGGGTTGTTTTTATCCTGCGGTCTAGGTTATATAATCATCATTACAGACATAGATATGACTTTTATCCCATAGGATCCATGTAAATTTATGGTATGTTTACCTACATTTACCATGTGAATCAACCAAAAATGTGCTTCAATTTACCATACAGGGATGGATCCTCCGGGTATCGTTTGCAACAGCGAGATTCTACACTGTCAGCCGCTTCCATGATTGGTTTTTTTTCAAGCCAGCCAGGCATTTGGTACCCTTCCTGCACCTTACGCCAGAATATCTTCCGAGTTTGAAGAAGGAAAACAAGGCACGTTTAAAACGGATTTTTGAAAACTCTATGTACCAAAAAAAGATTTTCACACTTGGGTAAAGTTTGGACATACTGTACTTTTTTAGACTCATAGATATATATATATATACAAGGTCTTCAACTCCTGTGTTTTCAGGTGACGTTTACCCTGAAAAATACTGGTTGGTTTACCCTATAAAAGTGGGTAACGACTTGCCATGTGTTGGTTCATTGCAACTCCTTGTCATGAAGCTGCCCCAAAGGGGGAGTTGTGCCATCTACTTAGGTGCACAGGACATATTCCGCCCAGTTTTGTTGAGGCCAAAACTAGCTCATCATTTTGACAGTTTAGCATTCTTGCAAAGCGATTTTGATCCATGCATGAATTATAGTGATGTCACGGCCATCATGGTCCAAGATTTTCCCGAGGAATTTCCCAAAATTATCCTCAATGACAAGACTTGTTGGAGGTTGCGGTGAAATATGATCCCGTTCAAGGAGAGGTTACAATAATTCCTAGATAGTTTGTGGTACCTGCAGTACTAGCCTCAGATATGAAACAACCCACCCAGATTTATTGGTTGAAAGAAATTGTTATCTTCAGCCTTCATAGAACGCTAAAAATATAGATGGACTTTTCTTGGTGGTTGGACGAAGGGTTTTTTCTTCACCATGAAGCTACGAGATGTTTTGTAGAGTGTGCTGAGTTTTCACCATTCATTTGGAAGCATATTTGGCCCGTTGTGTCAATCAACATGTGCTGTTTACTTTGAATTTTACAACATAAACTACAAAAACGATGGTTTCTCCTTACCCATATGATTGGATGCATGTATGGTATATGTACCTACATGTACCCTAACGTTTCACCAAATCCATATATATATATATATATACCTTTTAAATCAACAACATGTAGCCCCCATTAAACCCTGCAGTTCCGACAGGCCATGTACAACTCCTTCAAGCAATGGCCTGGGCCTCGGGGGCCTTGGGGCGCTGAGGAGGTTGAATGACGGAAATCTGGACGGGACTGAAATGAAGATGCAGATTTTGTTTGCCCATAGAAATCCATGAGACTGATGTATACTTACCTACTTTTAAATGGTTGATTTTTTAGGGTAATATATTCCAGTCCCATGCATGGTATGGGTTAAAATGGCCAGAAATTCTGATACTGATGATATCTTGAGAAATACAAGTTTAACGGTAGTAATATATGTTTTCCTAGGGATGGCTAACCAGCTGGGATGTAAGAAACAACGTAAATAATGGGATTTACTACCAACCTCAACTGGTGAACACCCTATTTCTGAACCATCAACAGTATCTTGGAAGCAATCCAGGCTAAACCTTACTAACCACCTGTTTTTTGGGTTCACCCTGTATAAAAACTGGGTGGTGGTTTCGAATATTTTTGATTGTCACCCCTATTTGGGAAGATTCCCATTTTGACTAATATATTTTTTTAATTGGGTTGAAACCACCAACTAGAGGGATGATTTATACACCAAAGCCTCAACTACTTATGGTTTGAACATGTTTTAGTGTTTTTTTGTTTCAAGAAGTGATCTAAATTTCACCGTCTTGATTCCGATTTTGTTCCTCTACAAGGTGGGCCCCTAACTCCACCTACAAGGGTTATAACCGCAGTTACCCATGTAAAAGGCCATTTATAATCGTAGGGGCCCACCTGGTAAATCATGCGTTCTGCACAACTCTCGTGAGAATCCAAGGTGGGAGCAAAATGGACGTAAGCTGGGAGCTTAGTAGTGGTGAAACCAGGTTGGTGAACGCAACTTACGGATTCTGTCGTAACTTTTTCTCAAAGTAATATTGTTCAATGTTCACAGAAACTCGCGGGTCAAAAAAATAATCAACTTTTGGTAACCGGTTGGAACTCAACTTTTCATGGCTATATACCGGCTATACCTGACCAGTAGAAAGGATGGAGGGAGCGAGTGGAGCCAGAGATGTTTCTGCAGCAAAAATTGACCTTCACTTTTTTCAATTCACATCTTGAGAAGGGGGATCATCCCAAATGGTGTATACATAAATGTCTTGCATATACGTATTCTAAATATACAATTTTATCTAAATGATATATATATATATACTGTATACCAGTCACCATGATAGTTAGGGGCAAGTAGGTTAATAAGAAAGGGACCATTGAAAGTCAAAAGAAAGTGTTTCTTGCCATTGAGACCTGCACCACCGCCTGTCATCGAGTTTGATGGCAAGGAGAGACGCTTCGGTCGTCGTTCCTTCGTGGGGTGGTTTGATGACTGGTCAACCTACCCCCAAACATAACGTACCCCCCCTCCCTCAAAAATCAGGGTTTAACAATGGCCTTATATGGTGTGCGTGCCAAACAACATATTATCCATGTTTTTTTCGTGGGTTTTGCAAGGCCATCCAACATGAGACTTACGGAAAGACATGCACCACTGGAAGTCATGGATAGCAGGCTTGCAGCCTGGTGGATGAAAATATTGGAAGTGATGGAGCCATAATAAATTTGTGAGAAAGTTTCTGGGAGCCTATCCCATAGCATCCTACATTTACCATCAAATGTAGGTAAATATACCGTACATGGATACTATGGGTATAGTTTTGACCCATGGTTTCAACATGTCAAAGAACAATGGCCATTCATGGCCGGCCTGCGGCCTACCTGTCAATTTTCACGGGTAGGTAGGGGTTGACTGCTTGGGGAAGCGGCCATAATTCTAATGATTTCAAGGATCCAAAAAGTCTGAGACACCTTTCGACGGATTTTGGCAGTCAGAACTCTGCTGGAAAGTTTTGGAAAAGGTGGGCGTTTGAAACCAGCCGATCGTGGAAAGGAGTGACATGTTCGTCCCGCCCCTACAAATAGCCTTATAAAGATAAATGGGTTCCACTGGGGTGAAAATTTCACCTCCGAAAAAAAGTGGAGTTCATTCATCCTTAACTGCTAGCTCGCGGCCCACCTTGTAGCTGCGAAGTTTTCCGGGCCAGGATACCTGGGATTGGGAATGGATGAAGGCCAGGCCCTCAGAAAAGTCAAACAAAATCAACGCTGTTTGATGCTGTTTGTAGATTTTATGCTACGAACATGACTGGATTTTGTGGTTGATCTTGTGGTTGTGGTTGATGTTATATATGTTATGCTTGATCTTGAGCATGTTGAGTTGATGTTGTGTTTGAAACCACCTTTGTTTTGAATTGTTTGTTTGTTTAGAGATGCTTGGTTTGGAGATGGGAACAATTCCATGCAGCGGCTGGGGGTTCCTTTCATTATGAACAGTTGCAGGATGACGAATCTGTATACTGACCCAAACGCTCAATGTATGGTATACCTACATTTGGTATGTTTTTAATGGTAAAAGTAGGTAAATATACCATAAATGGATTGTATGGGTGATGACAATTCATTTACGTTAAAGTATTAGATGACAACAAAGATACTATAGTTAAATGTAGTTATTGTAAAGTATCCCAAAATCCTATACAATTGAACACCAATATGTAGGAACTCTGACAACTACCTTTTTTGAGTTTTTTGGTGCTAAAGGAACTAAAAGTCAAAATGACGACAATATGACCTCATGATGGTTATGTGCGGGCAAAAACTAGGTGGTGGTTTCAAATATCTTTTAATGCTCACCCCGAACCTTGGGGAAATTTTATCCAATTTGAGGAGCATATTTTTTCAAATGGGTTGAATTGAAACCACCAACCAGAAAACGATGCAACCGTAATTCCCTGAAGGACCTTGCATGGTTCGTTTTTGCGTTTTTGTTTGTTCTAAGTTCTAAGCCTTGGATCGGGTAAAATTAACTTGCATGCCACTTTGCAGAAAAAACTGGGTAACCTATATGAAAGGTATCCTTAGTTCAACATACCAAAAATATCAAAGAATATCTATGAATTATAAATATGACATGTGTGTGGAGTAGGAACATGCAAGACTTTGCAGAAATATGTGGGTGGCAACTATAACCAAGTATTAATACCTTTCCATTTGGCCTTTGGGGGCGGGTTTTCTCACCGGACAAATCTTTCAAGTTGCAGGGTAGATTCCAACCTGTGAGCTTTTGGATTGCTAATGGATTTTGTTTGATCAGCTCGTATGGGTTGTTTCTGCACATCCAATAGTTGGATGAGGTAAACCGCCGTATTTGTCTTTGTGTGCCAAAACTTTTTGTTAACACCAGGAGCGTTCTTCATTGCACCAGGCAAAGTAGAATACGATAGATCCAGTTTAGTCGTTCCTCCATTTCGGACATTATGACGTCTCTGTCAGGAATGGACAAGTGATGTAAACTGATCTCACACCTTTGTAGTGGCTCAAATTTGAAGAATTCCCTACGTCTGAGGCTGAAGTGGTTAGTTTAGATGATAGAATACTCATGACCATATACTTGATGTAGGTAGGACTCATGTATATGTCAGATATAATAATATAAGTATCTATGTGTGCATTCCCGTTCCTACTTATTTGTTGTTGTCGGTTTGCAGACATGTGCCATTCATTTTTGCACGTATAGATAGTATATTGAAATTGCTTTCAATAATGTTCAAGCCCAGTCCAATCAGTTGCTTTCATGCTACATCATCTCAATAACCTACATCATTGGTATACATATTCATTCGTGTAAATGATTTGGAAACCCCGGAATCCAAATCGTCCAGAGATAGAAAACTGTTCGATATATAAACTTATCTTTATTAGCTTGTATTATTTACATAGTTACATGTACGTCTATTTATATATACATATGAGTGATTACTAGTGTATAGGTATAAATCAACATTTTTATTTAAGTAGTCTAAATTATAGTCAGTGTTTGTTTCATTGTTTGAATGTTTTTCTTTAAAACTCGAAATTCTCTAGAGACAGACCCTATGCAGGTGGTCATGCCACCTGACAGAGTGCCAGAAGGTTGGGAACTCTTTACTCAAGCAGCTGCTCGGTTGAAACGTTGAAACGTACCAATAGAATAGATCCCGTAGCAACACGACATGGCTGAAAAAAAATATGGAGGTTCGGTTTCATCCTTTGGTTTGCTCAAATGATAGACTGCTAGATTCTGAAGATATATGTATACATGTTTACAATATGTTTACATATATGTTGTTCGTGTCATTTATATACTTATTCACGATACGTGTTTCTCAACATATGATATTTATAGGCCTTTGATATGCACACATATTAGATAAATCTATGTATGTCTATGTGGTGGGATGTACTACCTTCCCACATCTCATCAAGATATGGCGGTTTTCGCCGGTGACTGCCATTGGGGTTTTGGGAGGGGGCCCCGTTGTAATCCCCAGAGATTCTCCAGTGATTTCTATAGGCAATTTATATAGCGACCTAACTCCCGCCGAGGTTATGTCACCTCAAAAGGTAGTGAAAAGTAGAGAAATGTTCCCCCAAAATGGCCGAAACATTGAGGGTAAGGATTTAGTTCATAAATTGTCCAGATACTTTGGTTGAAGTTGTGGCTGCAACCTCACACAAACAGACAAAAGGGAAAAGATCCGGGACATGAAAACATGGATACCGAATCTCGAAGTTTAAGTGTTCGCCCCATAAAAAAGGATGATTAGAAGTTGGAAGACGATCACCGTTCCTTTTGGGATGGTATATTCAAGGGCTTTGGCTGTTAAACTTCCAGGGTTTTTTGTGGTTCCATGATGTGCCTCTAAAGAGTAATGAAGGAATTCCTGTTTCCCAAACCTCCATTTTTGTTTGTGAAACTTGGTGAACTGTTATTTGATGTAACCTCTATTACTTGACTTTGTTTTTTACTTCCACGTAATCTATATATAATATAGATCTATAGAGAGTTGAATTGATAGATAGACAGGTAGATAGAGAGACCGATGGACACTCCGATAGACAGATTCACAGATAGATAGGTAGACAGGTAGCTAGCTATCTAGCTAGCTAGATAGAAATGTAGATATATAGGTAGACAGATAAGATAAGATAACATACGTAAGATAAATAGGATCAATTAAATTTCGTGGATAAGAATAGACGAGATAACACAAGATAGTATAGGGGTGTTTGTTTGAAACTTATCTTGTTTGAAGAAGATGTTTTCATCATTCCACTTACTCATGTTTGTCAAAAACTACCCCTATGTTCAAATTTTATGACTGTCCCGATTATCGTGGTTGTAACAGAAAAATCATTAATTAACAAAAACTGTTCTGTTCCAAGCCTCGTCCCAGCACAAACCAATAGCACTATAGACTTGCAACAAATAAACATGGTCAGGGCAAGCAAAAACAAAAAAAGTGAAGTTGAAAAACTGAACCTCTTTGTATTCCCAGGCACTTTTGGGATTTTCCCTGGTTTCATTTCCATCATAATTTCAATAAATGAGTCCAAAATCAATCCTTGCCATCAATTTTCTTTGAGGCTTTGCTCTATCGTGTCCAAGAATACGAGGGAGCTCGTACGTCCTTAGGAGAGGCCAGGATTGCCGCAATGTCGATGTGCAGCTGCCGATCATCATCAAAGTCTTGGGCCCTTTTACAACTGGGTAGGGGCTAACCATCTTGCAGCCATGTTCATGTTTTTGTTTGGTAAAGTAAAGGATTCCGGATTCCTGTTGACCATTCAACGCGGGACTGGCAAGGAAATCGTGCTCTTCACCAGGCTTTTAAGTTTGATACCGTAAGGAATCAGATTGGATTCACGGCGACTCTAGGGGCTACGTGAAAACAAGATGTGGAATTTACACAAGATCCGTTAGTTTGCTTTATTTTGACCACTAGTTGAAATTTCAAAAAATTGCCTCTTTAGACTCGACTGTGTACAATGAATATCAACTATATAAGATATACAAGGTGATGTTGTGTTGATCCCAAAACGTGCGTGTATACTAAAGGATGATCCAAGATCCTAAAATTCAGGGATATGCAGCGCACCTTGATACATTTGATACCCTTTGATTTTTAGTCATTGTGTGCTCCAGGTCACAATACCTAATTTTAGGTTTAGGTAGATGGCACAGATACCAAAAGGTAGGTTAGAAAAGGGTCCTTATAAACTAATATGTAGTGACTGTGCCATGTACTTTCTATATAATTACTGTAATTTGAGGACTCACTTTCTACAAAACATGCCCAGCAGTTCATCTTGCAAGACCACATTGGAGTGACTTCGAAAATTGGAGTGTCTTCCTTGCTTGAAATCCGAGAAATTGGCCAAAAGCTAATGGTGCAGGGGAAAGCTTTATAAAACAATATTGCTGGACTTTGAATCATATGGCTGGCCCTTCGTGAATGAGGAAGGATTCATAACCTTAGCTTCATTCCTTGATTCCCTGCTAAGGTCCAGGCAGTTTAGGGGGTCCCTTAACCAACCCGCTGAAGACGCAGAAGCAGTTTTGTGAAGATTCAGGCTTTGAGGATGAATAGCGAATTGGGAGTTGCCAGGAGCTTAGAGTCTCATCAGTGAGCGAAACCCTGGGAATATTTGCTGCATACTTTCTTGGCCAATGGCTAAACTTTAATTTTTTTTGGGGATTACTTTTTTTAGTAGGGAAAAAAAGATGTTCAAACTTTTATTTCGGGGTTCCATTCGCAAAGTGAGTATAGAAGGGATGATACTACACCCCGCTGAAAATCACCCATTTGGAAAGGACAAACATCTTCAAACGCATATTGTTGTGTTCCATGTTAAACTTCCAGGGTGTTTAGGGTATATAGGGGATTATATTATCCAGTTATGTAGGGATTATTTCATAAGCCATTATAAGTATCCCGGATCGCTATGAAAGACCAGGATTCAATGGAATGTCAGCCAGTGGTTTTGGGTGTTGCTCAGATGGCTTAGTTCCTGCTGGTGGGCAGGTTGTGACCATTCAAATATGGAAGGGTATTCCACTTACACAAGAATGAAGGTGATTCAGTGATTCCTGTATAAACCAAAAGGTGTATGTAGTGCCTACCGTCCGTTGTCGTCGTCGTCGTCGTCGTCGTCGTTGTTGTTGTTGTTGTTGTTGCTGTTGTTGTTGTTGTCGCCGGTAAGACTACTTCTACTACTACTACTACTACTACTACTACTACTATTACTACTTCTACTACTACTACTTCTACTACTACTACTCCTCCTCCTCCTCCTACTACTACTACTACTTCTACTACTACTACTACTACTACTACTACTACTACTACTACTACTACTACTACTACAAATACTACTACAACAACAAATATTATTATTACTACTACTACCAGAAGCTGGAACAACGACTCACCAATTTCGGTCTTTGCCCTCGCAAAAACCATGGTGAAGATGAAGCTGGATTCATGGTCGACCTTGACAAGATTGAACGATCAGCAGCTCTTACGAATGCATACCACCAGCTATGTGGACACATCAACACTCTGGTCTGCCGTTTGCAGGGCGACAAGGTGTCGAAGGAGGCATTGCACGTGGTGGCAAACATTTGCAACAGCAGATACATGAAAGACGACGAGTGGATCATCCAGTGCAGCTTCAACTTCGAAGATTTGCAGGAACCAGTTCACTGTCAGAGTCACTTCACAATACACATATATATAATAATTATAATATGTATTTGTTGCCTAACCATTGTGATTTGACAAGATGTATAAAAAACCGTTCCAAAAGATCACGTGAAAGTGATGGCATCCCTTGATATCCACAAAGAAAACAGGCAAATTTGTGTTGACCTCGTCGAGTGGATTCGTACAATTCGTCCAACATGGCACCAATCCTCCGGTATATTATTGCAGTTTGTTCAAGTGATACTATTGATGGTTCAGAAATCCGGTTAACTCACCTGTTGAGGTTGGTAGGTTTATCCCATTTTATACCTTCCTGGTGGTTGTTTGGGATTTCTGAACCATCAACAGTACAATTGTGTTGGAGGTAAATATGCCCACCTTAGATAAAACACAAAAACGTCATGTCTACCCAGAAAAAAACATATTATAATGATTTGGCCTTCCATCAGCTACAAAAAATTAACAGGAAGAAAACATCAGAAACAAAATACGCACGCACACCGGTTGGTTCATGTTTGCAGAAGCTTTTACTATCCTCTATCATGAGGAATATTATTTCTACAGCCTATTTCAACAATTAGAATAAGCCATTCTCCCCTTGTAGCACCAATCCCTTAAGAAATGTCAACGACTTGTCAATACCTACTTTGAAGAAATCAGTTAAAAGATCCGAACCTTTCCAAAAAAATCCTTGTTTTTTTTGGCAGAAACAAAAAAACTGGGCGGTGGTTTCAAATATTTTTTATTTTCACCCCGAAAATTGGGGAAGATTCCCATTTTGACGAGCATATTTTTCAAAGGGGTTGGTTCAACCACCACCTAGAAAACGTCGGAATTTTACTGAAGAAATGCCTTGGTGCGCGTTTTACCCGTTGGTCCCAACGGGTTGGGTCTCCGCCTCAGCTGCTACCAGGTGAGTGATGAGTTGTTACCAGGCTTCTCTAGCTTCGCTCCACCCAGACCAGGCCTTTACCTCGGGGGAAAAAACCCTGAATCAAACAGATCGATCGTTTCCTGCCCGGACCTGGATTTCATGATATTTGGAGATTTGGATAGCAAATTCCGGCCTAGTGGTTTTTTTTGGTTGGGGGGTAGCAAACAGGGATCATGAAAAATGGGGGGTTTACCAGCAATTTTGATGGCCATGACATCATGACCCCTGATCAAGGCATCAGCTGGGAAGACTCATTAAATTGGCAAGCAATTCAGGTGTCAATTTTTTTAGGTTTTTGAAACAAGTTGATATGCTTAAGGATAATTCCTCGTTTTAGCAAAAAATGTGAATTTGAGAAAAGTGGACCAAATCAAAAGCTTAGGCTCGACATATATCTGCTGGGGTCTAAACTCTAAACTCCCATTGTGTTCTTATGGTAGGGATGGTCATCAACCGTATAGTAGCGGTTTTTTTTAAATACCCATTATAAGGATTCCGTTTTAAAGGTGGGATGACCATCCCCAATAATTATAAGGAGTTGATCGGGCACATATGTTGAACCCTGCAAATACACCCCTTCACCTCCGTGAAACGAACCACTTGCCATGAAGCTGATCGGAAAGTGCGGATGGATAAAATGACAAGGTTTTAATGCTAGAAAAAAGAAAACCCAAAGCAATTTGTTAGGGAAAGTTTTGTTTTCTGGTGTTTGTTTAAGGTTATTTGTTGTTTTTGACTTTCTACCATGGGATTTATCACCATGGTTTTCACCATCATTTGGGGAATTGTTTCTAGTCTTTGCAGCCACCAAAGAAGCAAATCTCAGATGGACTTGCCTTCACCGGGGCCTTCACCTAAATCTGATAGGACTTGGTGACGCGATGGATGAATTCCAGATATTTGGGGCATTAAAAACGGCAACAAAAAAACCCATCCAAAATGAACTCCCACAATTCGCACCTATGAAACGCCGTGAAACAACGATTTTACGGCAGAAAAGTTCATAGGAAAATTTGACGGTAGAGTAGTTGAGTGATGTTATGTGATGTTGTGTGTATGATAATTCTTGGTTAAGTTCTGTGTTGTTTGATGTTGCACGTAAAACAGATTGGTTATTGGTTTATTGATGTTGTATGATGGAGATGAAGGCTCGGCTGCCCCCAAAGGCTCGGCTGCCCCATGGTTGGAATAGATCTTTGGTCCCCATATGTTGATAGACTATAGAGTCGTTAACGAAGTTTGACTGATCCCTGGGAAGGTAACTTTTCAGGGGCGAACTGTTAAACTTTGGGAGGGTACATTATGTTATGTATTGTTATGTTATATTGATTCATATTGATTCCTTCCCACCTCTACTTTAGCGCCGGAAATTCTTCTGGTTGATCCCTGTTTCAATCATCGAAGTGGACAAAGAAACGTTGTTGTAGATGGAAGTTTACATTTTTCAATGGAATTTTGTTTGTCACTTCTATTTTGGAGGAAGGGTACCCTCCTGTGGAAGAAACATATCAGCCGGCAGTTTTCAAGATGATTTTCCGAACTTCCCCAGGGTGGGATATGTAAAATTTTGTGGAGGGTATATGCATTTATTTGTGATTTTTCGTTTCCAATAGTCCCAATCACAGTTCCACGAACGTGCCTCGCAGCTTTGGTACCTTCAAGAGCAAAGTACTTGGTATGTTAAGAGCCCAGAATCCGGGAGGGATTTGGCAAGTTCAGCACGCCATAGAGGTCTTCCCAGTTTCTCAGACAATTTGTCATGATGTTTATGACTAGTAATATGAGGTACCTGCAAAAATTCAAAACAGTACCAAGGTACCACTCATGACTCTTTTTGAGTTTTCGGCCTTGAGGATGTAAGTTCGAAATCAATTCATGCGCTTGACGTGGGGCTCGACCTCTACCCATCAAAACCTTTTTTGTTTCCATCATTTTTAGGGGTAATACACCCCCGAAAACTAACGAATGTCCCCTAAAAAAGGACTACTTATTTCAATACGAAATACATCTTACAACCACTGATTTTCAGGGGACATTCGCTCGTTTTCCAGGGAGTAACTTTCATAGCCCATCTTCTTAGGGCCTAAAAACCTTCATCTTTCAAGGTTTCAAAGGTAGGCATAGGCACCAGCTGAAAAAAAAAGAGATGCTTTCGAAACGGCTTTTGGGATGTCACCCAGAAATCGCTCATCTCCGAAGTCTTGTTTAGATTCTTGGTAAGGCCAATACAACAGGTAATTAGGTTTGGGAAAGCTATAAAAATTCGTATCATTTTATATCATGTCATATTGCAGAATACTATCATATCCGATATCCTAGCAGTCCTGTCACAATCAAAATTATCTTCTCATGTCATCTCATTTCCCCAGATTTGATGATGTTTTTTTAAAGACCAACCCCTAGTGCCTAAAACGGATGGTGGTTTTGTAGGGGCCTAAATGGACCGAGGTTATAATCCACAAGTCGGCCTTGGAAATGTGGCAACTTGGCGTCGATGACGATGTGTTGAATCACCATGGGCCCAAAAAAAACAGCATTTTTAGAGATTTTTTTAATGGGTAGTAGTCTGGTTTTTAGGTGTGATATTCAGGTGGTGCAGATCATGTTAACCCAATCGCATCCATGGGACTGCTATATTTGCATACATGAATGGTTGATTTTTATGGTACATATAGGTAAATACATCAGTCCCATGGATGCGATGGGTAAGTCATATGAATTCCATTTCGGGCATTTCGGTGCGGTCCACCGGTATCATATGGAATGATAAAATAGAAGTTTTGAACACACATTCTTTCCTTTGTCTTCCAAAATCCTCCAACAAAAACTGGTGTTGTGGATTTTTGTTGCCCAAATTTCCTCCTGTTTTTTTGGTGACCAAGGCTGTAGTCATGGTCTCTGCCATGAATTTGGCCAATCTCATGGGTCGCATTTTGGTTAGTTCGGGATCCTGAAAGACGGGAGCCGGGAATTTTGGTGATTCCTTCAACTTGGATTTCCAGACTTCTATGAACAAATGGTGTGTGTGTTTTGGTTTGGTGTATCCCATATGGTATACCTACATTTACCATACAAAGTAAGCAAATGTAGGTGAATATACTTAACCATACATTGAGTGTCTGGGTATTTATGTATATTATGCTTTATTGAAATCATCAGTGAGTGGTTGTAAGTGGTGCATTTGTTGAAGGGAAGGAACTTGGCCAATGACCAAAGATAAGTCCTGCGGATAGATGAGGGCATCCTGTTGCAAGCCGGCGAGAGGGGTAATCATTGAAGCGGAGCACAGAAACATCAGGTGGTGTATCTACTTGCTAACGGCCGTAAGGTCACGTCACCTGCAAACGAAACAACATGTGTGTGTGTGTTTGTGTGTTTGATAGTCATTTTTGTCGTTGGTGTATGCCATTGCTTATCAAGCTTTCGGCGTGCAGAAGATTGAGAATCGATCACTCTTTCTTTGTCTGCTAAATGAGGAGCTAACGAACCCCAAGATCCTCAAAATCACAGGGTGGTTAAGCATATCTTTCTTGAGTGAGAGCCTTTAGCAAAAAGAAACGACATTTTAGATCGGGATAGCTAGATTGGAATGTTGTCGGAGGGTATCCATTTTTCAGGTTCAAGAGAGGCCTGTAATTCAATATCCAGGTAGATAGAGGATTAACATATGCCAGGTAGTTCAAAGTGACCTTTTTATCCTCTATAGTTGGAGGTCACTTAAGCTTTGAAAGCGTCACTTAACCATCCCAAAAAGGTCACAAAGAATTGCTAGGTATTCATTGAATTACCAGACATAATCAACTCGAACATGCTGGAAATATGTTGTTTATTTATTTCCAAGAGGAAATGCAGCTGTCATGCTGGATTTCCAGGCTTGCAATTTTGCGAAGACGTGATCACCGTGATAGTTTCACCCCCACTAGACTACGTTCCACTCAATTTGGGGTGCTGGTGTCATGTGTCATACATCGAAATCCTTTCCGGTCCCCGCCCTTTTACCTCCGGTGTTTGAACCAAAAAAACGCACTCAGTTCATTGGAATACCAACATGGTGTCGCGACATGCCTGGGAATTGTTCGATACGCCTGGTATGAGAGCCTAGAGGGGCGGGTTTTTTCTCAGAGTGGATTGGAGAGGGGCAGGTTTAGATGGGTTGGGGTTCCACTTTTGTTTGTTTGCTTACCATGCCCATAGCATCCATGTATGGTATATTTACCTACATTTACATACACATTAACCAAATGTAGGTCAATATACCATACATGGATGGTATGGGATGGGATTCCTCACCATTTTGTTACCACCGTTGTGGGGAAGATTGTTTTTTTTCCAACCACCGAAGAAGCAAACCAAAGACCTTTCGTGTTTTTGGATTGTTTGCCCGAGAATTTGTTCAGATGAATTTTGGGGTGAAAAAACGCTGCAAAGAAAGACCAGGTCCAGGTTGATGTTACGTGGTAAACTAGATTTATATAATCGTTATTGATTCATGATAAAATGGAATAAACCCAGAGTTTTGGCTACTGTTCATTAGCTAATAGACTGCAAAATGTGATGTAAGGGGAAGCAGCAAGAAGTAAATGAAAGTTATACAGTAGGTTGATGGGTATGTCAGTATGTCTAACAAATTAACACGAGGGTATATCTTTAGCCTCAGCATTGAGCAACATAGAGTTTTTGTGTTGGCCAACTGTGAATGTGATAATATCAAGTTTTCGATCTGATTTGGCTCAGTTTTCTGTTGGTTGGCAATGTTGGTTTGCAAAATGTCAGATTCCAATTTAAAAGGTGCTTAAATTGATGGTTTCAACCTGTTTTTTTTTGTGATGTTCTTGAGGTGGAAAGATTCATCGCAAAACAAGTGATGATGTTTGTGGTCCCCAGGGGAAGGGGGACAACCCAACATATGTAATACTTCTCTTCCCCAAGCATCAATGAATGATGATACAATGAGCTGAGTTCCACCAAGCTGCAATCTAAAAAAAACATTGCTCGGATAAAGTCAAACCTTTGTGTGCTCCCAACACTTTCAGCACAAGTATTTACTTGGCAAATCTTTGGCAGTCTGTTATACCCTTAGCCCGAACTTAGCCCCTTTAAATTTTTACGGCAACACCCCAAAAGTTAAACCTTTCGCACGGGACCTAAGTTTTGCCCAGTTTATATAGAAACAACGTTTCCAATAGAAACAAGCATCCCTCCAACATGTTTTCTCATCCAAGTTGGTTGAAGCACCATCAGGATGGAATCCCTAGTTGGGGTTAAGTATATAGATATAGATGAAATCCCCGACCCCACATGAACCTGATGCCATCACTCAACATCCCGGTCGATGCCATGTACCTGGGTTCCCCAAGTTTGCTCTTGTTATGAAGAGAGGGAGTTGGTTTTTAAATACACGCCCCCCCAAAAAATACAAGAAGAAACTCATCACAGGTTCCAGATATGTATATATATATATAGATATGTATTTTTAATTACCAGGTTGAAACATATATTTGAAATCTGACCTCACTTGCTAGAATTCAAATTCACATCAACTACCAGGTGATTCAACCTGTGACCTTCTTATTGCCTTATTTGGGGGGTCACTTATCCATTTCAAAGGGTCACGTTTTCACCATCCCAAAAAGGTCACAAAGACTTCATTCCCAGCTACTTCCACCCTTAAAAACATACTGTTGATGGAAGAAATCCTGCACCAGGGATGTATAAAACCTCGTAAATAATGGGATAAACTACCTATCAACTGGTGCAGGATTTTTTCCATCAACAGTATTATTCGAGGCGTACGGCTGCTGGGGGATGTGGCACCCGAGTTGGGTTTGGTGGATAGTAGTCTCAACCGCGATGCCGTCGGGGAGCCCTGTTTCAGGGCAACAAAAAGGGTGATGAGTTTGATGAGAAAAGGTGATCTCAATATGAGAGTCATGACACTTTTTAAGGTTCTTGTGCTACAAGGTGGGCCCAAAAACCAGTTAATTATTTCACTAGGGTGGAATAACTTCACTTATAGGGGTGAAATATAAAGCCCGAGTTACCCATTTATAACGCCATTTATACGGGTTATAACTCCATTTATAACTATAGTAGGAGCTCACCTTGTAGATGGTGGTTTCGAGTACTTCCCTAATTTTTACCCGATCCTTGGGAATCTGATCCATTTGACGAATATGATTCAATTTTGGGGTTGATTTTTTTACTGTATTTTAAGATGATGGACAAACACTTGGATGCATTTTGTTGTTTCTATGTTAAAGATGCGGTTGTCCTGTAACAACCACGTGTAATGTATTTCACTGAACTTTTCTTTGTATATGACACTTTGTTCGCCCTGGGCTTGCACCAGATTTGGAGGAAAAGATCTGACAGCAAAAATGAATGTCCGGACCCAACGGCACGCCCTAAAAATTAGCCTGTCCTTTTTTTTAAAAGGGACATGACAATGGGAAAACCACTATTTGAAGATGTATCTCCTGTTAAAAAATGTTATGTTAGTTTTCTGGAGGGTAACATGTCCTATTTGAACAGGGACCAGAAAGGAAAGAAAATTCCAAGTTCCAAGCATTATTTTAGGAGCGAGCGGTTAGTTTTACAAGGTGGGCCCCGATCCGATGGTTATATATAGAGTTATATAAATTCACCCTTATAATTGGCATTATAAGTGGGTTTCACTGGGTTTTTCTTCACCCCAAAATAAGTGGAGTTATTTGGGCCCCTACTGAAAGAACTGGTGATTTTAGTCCCACCTTGTACCCTTCCGGCATTTTTTTCGAGCTCCGTTTTTCGAGGTCAAAAGTCTCTACATATTTCACCTGATGGACAGCGGCATGCTGGTCGGATGCCTGAGAGATGAAAACATATGCTAGGGAGAAGAAGAGATTTTGGAGCAGATGTCATGATGTCATACCCCTGAATCACTGGAGCAAATGTTGATCAAAAACTCCGAATTACCTGGGTTTGTATTTTTTTTTCGCAAGTGAACTGCGAGGTTGAAGAAGTCAAGTTGAAATTAATTGATTTGGACAAAAGTCAAGTCAAGTTTGAATACTTGATTTGGACTTTTGACTATTGCATTTTTGTGGGTTGTTGATCCTTTTTTGTTGGAGGAGGTGCTGGGAGGCTAAATTATTTTTGTTATTGTTGTTTTTCGAAATAGACGATATTCGTGAGGGCTTTCTCATAAAGATAAGCAATATCTCACCTCTTGTTCTAGAGGTTGCAATTTAGTACTTGCTGGTGTAGACTCTAGACATGCGCGTGTTTATCCTGAGAAATGTTTCCCCCCCTTTCTTGATGGTGGTTGGTAAGGATTCAGGACTTATGACAAGGTTCCCAGATCATTGTATTTGCTTGCTTTGTTGACGGGTAAGTGACCATCTTACAAGGATGCGTTTCTTGCTAAGGAACCCCCCCAATGCGACCCCCGCCACTCCCAGGGAAATAAGGCCTTATCAGGTGATCCCCTGGTAAGGCCTTATTTCCCTTGGGACGTGGCATTGCAGGGTACCATTCGATTCCAATGGGTAATTTCAGGGAAGATGGTGCTTAAAGTAGATGGGACACCCAATCATGGTTTTCAGGGTATATAGGGGATTATAGTACCCAGTTCTGTTGGGATTATTTCATATTTTTTCCTAAGCCATGACATAAGGATCACTATTAAACAACCAGGATTTAGTGGAAAGTAAGGCCGGTTGTTTTTTTGCATGGCTCAGACGAAGTACTGGATTTTCACTCATTGAGATTTGGCGATTTGGCTTTGGAACTAAGGCAAGTGTTTTAGAGCTTCTAGGTGGGCTGCTGTTGATGGAGGGAACTGGTACCCTGCTGGGAACTATCACATATCCCCTACCAGCCGGCATGTTGTAGTTGATGACTTTCCTTTTTTTAAGGGGATATGCGATCGCTCTCTCTGAGGGTCATTTTTGTGACTCACCCACATCCTACCTTTTGAGATTGGAGAAGACTTAGAACTTTTAATGTTTTTGTCCAAATCCAAATTCTGAAAAATTCACTTTACAAGAGGCCCCCATTGAGTAGATGTTTTGAAGCTGCACATGTTTCTGTCTAGCCAAGATCTTCAATTAGCAAAACATGTAGTTTTAAGGGACTGTCCCTTATTATCAAGGGACCATGGAATCGGTTATCAAAAAAATTGTTTGAGTGTCTTGAATTTATGGTTCAACATTTGAAGTGCCAATTTGGGACCACAGTTCAAGCACACACGATGACACGGTGACGATGTTGTTCCTTGGGATTTCAGGTGGGTTGTTAATTTTAAGCCTCACCTTGGAGGGCGTACGAATATAATCAACACTTTTTTGTGTGATGTTTAAGGGGGACATTCATCGCAGACCCTATGCCTAGAAAGAGGCAATGGTGAGTGCTGCTAGTTATTTGGCGTGAACCACAGATTTGGGATACTTTGGGATGGTTTTCCGAATCCTAGTCATCCTTTCATTCAGGCCTTTATTTCTGGCAGTTTGCTATGGCTATTGCCATTCATTCTTGCATTTCTGATCACTTCTTTTTTTGTGACATTATCTCATCCAATAATACCATTCCACCCCAAAGAGAATAGGGCCAAAAGCACAAAACCAATGGTTGTTTTATTGGAAACAAGACACGATCGCCCTGTGGGGATCCCCGACATACCCTGTTTTTTGAGCGGTGTATCACATCTTGGACGGCTGAGCTTCCCACTGAGTTATCCACCTGTCAAGTGTTGGACAAGTTGTTTCACCAAAAAAACAAGTGTTTCTCTGGGGTTTTATGGTGATTTTTTTTTAGAAACCATGATAAAGTTGCAAAAAACTGACGACTCATGTGTCTGTGACAAGAGATTGTAGAGTACTGTCCTTGCATGTCCATGTTGTACGGACGTTTATGATGTTATGATATACCTCCCGGGGAAGTTGGCATCATTCAGAAGCAACTCGGGACTGCAGGGTGTTCAGACTTGTCGATGTCTTTGAACCAACATCGGCCACTTGGACAAGCATTTGGTCGGGCTCGAACGGGCATTGACGGGTTAAATTGCTTGTTCAAGAGATTGTTCAGGTTCTTGGACAAAAGGTGATAGGTAGCATATAATCACCAATTTTGCAGTATATACCGCTTATATACCAGGTATAGGTATATATATAATATATATATTGCCTTTTAGGGCCTAGGGGTTACATATCCTGTAATCCCTACCACCTATTACCAGAACCAGAATATGTTTCAAATCTCCAAGTTTGGTAGTAAACGTGGCCACTAACAGACTCTGAAAATGAATTGAAGATGGTTTGCTCAAACAAATTGGTGTGTGTGTGTGTGTAGTAGGGAATCCCATACATCATTAGTTTAACAAAACAGTGGTATTCAATGTATTGTGGTGGCTCTGACAACAGGTAGGTGGCATACAATCACTGAAATCGTAGTATATGGGTGTTTCCAAAAATAGGGGTACCCCAAAATGGATGGTTTATAATGGAAAACCCTATTAAAATTGATGATTTGGGGGTACCACTATTTTCGGAAACATCCATATAATGTATATACCACTTATGGTACCAGTACATCATGGCCTTGTAGGGGGTGATATGATCTCTATATCACCTCGTTCTTGACCTCGAGAAAGATTTTCTGACAAATGGTCCATGTAGATGGGGAGAATATTTGGATGTTTCCGAAAATAGTGGTACCCCCAAATCATCCATTTTAATAGAGTTTTCCATTATAAACCATCCATTTTGGGGTACCCCTATTTTCGGAAACATCCATTTACCCTCACAAGAACAAAATATTTGTCGTTTAGAGGGATGGTACTGCCTGGTGCTTTTGGTGTTGGGTGTAATGCTCTCGGTGTTGGCCAGAAAAACCTGTACATATATAGAATTTGTATGCTTGGAAACTGATGTTCGGTGGAATAATCCTTTTGAATTACATAACATACCCGGGAAATGTCTGGGAATTCCATTTTTTAGAATTTCAAGATTTAGAAGTCAATTAGTTGAAGAACAATTCTTTGCCTCACTGGAACCATGTTGGGAAATATGATCGACAACGCAGGGCAAGTTCGATGGATGAAAAACTGCGGTCACCCGGTGGCCCTGAGGATCGTGGCACTCTCGGCCAATTTGTGACGTGGCAGCGACATTGGGGCACCGTTGACGTGACATTGATATCGAAGAAGTTACAGTATCTTCCGAATACCACCTACAGGGTGGGCCCAAAAACCAGTTTTAAGTAGGATTTATAGGGGTGAACTAATCCCCAGTTACTTATTTATTCTCAGCCATTTATAGGGGGCCCCATAACTCCATGTATAACGATCGGCTCGCGGCCCACCGCCCACCTTGTAAGGTGAAAAGTGTATGAGTTTTTTGTTTGGTTGAGCAAAATATCTTGTCAGGAGCTGTTTTAGAAAATTGGAGTGAGTTGATTACAACTGACTTCTCTCCAAGATGCTTGCTAGGTCGTGGTGCCAATGATTTTTCATTTTGACCTCTGCTTGGGGAAATGCTCCAATTTAGACCATGTTTCAAATGGGTTGAAACCACCAACTAGTAAGATATCATTCACTTTTCATGGTTAAGTGAGGGATAAATGAGTTAAACACACTAATATATGCTTCAAATGGGTTGCAACCACCCGTTAGCTTGCTGTAGTAAGCGCATTGTAGACGAATCCTTTTATGGGAGGTGATGATCCTTTCCTGAAGCTATCACTGTTATATACCGGCCTTGGTATACAAATTCCTTGTTAATATGATGATCACCGGTGAAACGTAAGGTCAGACAAGGTGAACCCTGGTTGTTATAATAACACCTAGATTTTTTGGTACAACTTGACATTTTTTGCGGAAAAAAACAAGGCACAGAGTCTATAGGTGCTGGTTTTGAACATATGTTTTCCAAAAACAAGCATTGATTTTTTCATTTATAGATGTTGTTTTATATAATTATTTGCCACCTCGTAAATGATCACAAATTTGGGGCCTTAGTGCTATCTCCGCGATGTTCTTGGTGATGCATGTGTGTGTGTGTGTTTGTGTGTGTGTGTGGAACTTCGCGTACTGCGGATGAGAGTTACGCTGCCGTGCCCTCATGCAGTTGGAGAAGCATGCAGTCAACCACTACCTATATCCGACCCGTACGACCGGTACGACCTCTTGTTTAAGCTGCGGTTTAGTGGCAACATAGAGGAGGTTTCACTCGAGCAGGTGACTACATGACAACGATACAAGCTCAATGTGCCAACCTGTGCGCCGCAATGAGGGTACGAGAGTCGAAGTCCTAGTTTTTCGGTCTGGTGTTATAGGCCATGTAAGCCGTCCCATTGCAGATCCTACTGTTGAGCCTCAAGACTTCTTGAGGAAATGCCTCAAGTGTGGGAAAGTGGCCTACTTGCGTAAGAATGGTGCGCAAACCCAGACTGTGTGACTTGATTGCGGATAAACAAGAGTGTTCTGTCTCACATTGGAGAAAGATGCAAGAGGAGGCCTTGGCGTTTGCAGTACTCACACACCATGCCCACTATCCAGGAGCTGGAATCAGGCATGGAGAACAGATGGGTCGAAAAAAACCACCATGTACATAGATGTTCTTTTATTTGGTTATTTGCGCCACCTCGAAAAAAAATCACAAATTTTTGGGGCCTTAGTGCTAAACTTACGAGATTCTCTTGAACAATCAAGCAATGAATTCTATACAACCTTGCTGAATCTTGCTGAAACACATGGCTCGATATCCTCTTGGCGAGCTGGAAGCATTAGCAACAACGACAAGGTGAATGATATTTTTCCCTAGAATTTGTATGTTCCCTATAGAATTTTTCACTTTGAGCCTTTCAGCTTTTGCCTACTCCAAGATGGTGTTCTATATAGGTTTTTCTTGAGATACTTGGCAAATTTTTTGTTTCATTAACGCTCTGTCTGAATCCGTTGTTCCACCAAAACATGGATGGAGCAAACGATATCAAGCGGGGTCATGACATTGCCAGGATGCAAAAAAGCCTGTTAAGACTAAGTAAGATAGATATTTGTAAAAGTATTTGTGTATATATATATATAAATATACTACATACCTAGAATCTGTGAAGTTTTCTCAATTTTGGGGTGTCTTCACAACAGCAAGGCCCAAATTCCCCTCTCAAAAAAACGATGGCCTTGGTCCAGGTTGCAGGTATCTTTATAATTAGATACATTACACATTCATTTCCACAAAAATCTCAGTTCCCAACCACCAAAAACCACCATGGTGCTTTCTCAAGAAACCCATGTGCCACTTCTGAGGTATTTCACTCCTCTTCTTCAAAGCAATCCGCATTTGAACCTGGGAAGCACGCTGATTTGTCGGGATTCGCGTGTCCGACTGTTGATGGTTCCGGAATCCGGCGTGCACCCGGCCCGTAATAAGGAGAATATCTATCCAAATTTTATCAGAGGGTTTAATAAACAAGAGGTGGAGCATGATTTCTTCCATCAACAGGTTTTTTTGTCGAAATTTCATTGAGATGATCTGCGCCGTTTTTTTGAAAATATCCAAGATCCCATACTGTTCAGTGAAGTTGGTTTGGGGTCCGGTGGTTTTGGATTCCATGAGGAATCCCCTTTGATTCGGGGCATCTTACATAAAGGGAAACCACCGCATTTTCCAAATAGTTGGTGAGGATGGAATCCCTAAAAGCCGAGTCACTGGCGATGGCGATGGGGGTATCCTCACGGTCGGTGTTTGGATGTCTATAGGGCTCCCAAAGCACTCAGAAAGTTTGACTTTGATTGGATTCCTTGTGGTAGGCTTGATAGATTGATTTTTGTCAGAATATAACGCTTGGAATCTTTGCATGGATACCAAAAACATGATGGGTGTGAAAAATCAGAACTCGATTTTCAGAAATCGGTGGCCACTGAGATGTGCTACAAATATCTATATCCCTGATCTTCCAGTTCCCTGTACATTTACCATACAATTCAACCATTCATGTAGGTAAATATACCATTTTTTCCTAGCCAGTTTTATTTGGATTGTAATAAGCCAATATAAGGATCCCTATTAAACAAACAGTACAATGGAAAATAAGAGGATTTTTCGTGATTCAATTTGGAATCAACCATCTTCATCCCTTACAAACACCTTATTAAGGCCAGCGAATTCTCGGTGGAAACGTGGCCTTGGGGGGGTATGGGCCACTTAGATTCCCATGAACGCTACCGGTTGGAACTACCAAAAGTTGGTGGTTTAAATGTCAATTCAATGTTGTTCTCCTTTTTTCCACAAGGTTATAAAATTTTCAGGTTCAAAAAAATCCTTCGTTTACTCCGGGACTGTAACGGATGTCTACGGGGTCACTTCCACGAGACCCGACCTCACCAAGGAAGTCGGGAGAAGTCCTCAACTTCCAAGAGGCGCGGGATTGACAGTTGGCCGCAGGGAGTGTGTTGCGGATGTATCTGAGATTTGGAGGGGGTCAAAAAAACTGATTCGAACTGCCAAGGCATTGGTTTGACATATTTATCATATACTTAGTTCAAATAGATATATAAAAGCGCTTGCTGCATAAAAACTAGAGAGAGATGATTTTGGTGGTGTCAACTGATTCGGTACAGTTTGTGTGCATAATGTTGTAATATTTGATACACTCTTGGAAGGTAAGGTCGCGAGAATACTTAATCCTAAGGTTCTGGGGGTAGAAGGTATTTGGGGATGATGAAATATACAAGTCTTTGTCGCGTATTGCAACAAAACACCTAGATTGCAAGTTCTGTATTGGTCAAATGATTTGAAAAACACACACGACTTGATTTAGATAGATATCATGAATTATTGTAAAATATATAGATGTTAATCAATGTGAAGCTTCAATGTCCTTTCTCAAAACCTCCCGGATCCTCAACGGATCCTGTTCGGTCACGCCTCGTTGAAACTCCAGGGCTTGAAAAAATTGATGACACCAAGTGTCAAAGCGAAGAAACGAGCCTCGAGCTACGCCAACAAGCGACTTGGATGGAGGATGATGTTGACTGTTCAACGGTTTGGATGGGTGATCCAAGGCCCTTACAAAATCATTCACTTTATCCAAGGGTTTCAATGGGGGTTGAAGGAGTTGAACTGGTCAACAAAAACCACCAATGTACCCTAAGAATCCTGACCCCGAAACTATTGGAAACACCAGACCCTGCTAATGTCACACCCTGAAAGGGCGTCAAAGCAGGTGTTTTTGACACCCCATGACATCTCAAAGATTCTTAGGGTAGATACAATTATTGTCAAAGCCGATGTCAGTTGGCATGCCAGCGAGTGAGTTGAAGATAACTTTGGAAAATGTTCGAGCATAACGTTTCGTTTCCCTGTTTTGAAGGTTCCTTTGTTTTCCCTGTTTTTAAAGCTGGCGGGCTGTCCGAGTTACAACTTTTAAATCAGATCTGAAACCACCAAACGGGACTATTCAAGTAGGGTATCAATCTGGTTTTTTGGGGAGCATGTCATGTGTTGATTCGCCACTGAGACAACAAACCATTTAGCTAACCTCCAGGTTGATCCAAATAGGATTCCAATGGCCAACGTGCCCACGAACTTAACCCTTCTCCTCTTCTGATATGAAAAATCACCCTTGCTGTATCCTTGCGAGAAAACATAGCTAGATGGTGGTTTCAACGATTTCTATTTTCACCCCGATCCCTGGGGAAGATTCCCATTTTGACGAACATGTTTCAAAGGGGTTGGTTCAACCACCAACTAGATAGGTTGTGTCCCAGTTTTTTTTACCTCCCACCCTTTATCTCTTCAGGAATCGATTAAAACTCACCCCTTGATATCTTCATCTAAAACCTGGACGGCTATCAAGGTCATCGGATTTGACTGACTTCCCCACAGTCAGACAATGTTTTTTTTTTTACAATTTTGGGGTTATTGAACGAATGTGTGTCCCCTGCAAAGGGGCCGTTTTAGAAGGGAAGTTTCATTTTTTGCAACCATCAATTTTGATGGGATATAGAGTAGAAAAACTATATAGTTTTAAATGTTCATGTCTTGGTCCGAACTGGCTAAGTGAATTCAAATCTTACCATCCTCAATGCTTCCCATTTAAAACCGCCAAGGACGGCTTGGGGTTCAGCACCTGTTGTAGCAGTGCACATCCGTGCGCGAGAAGCTGGTGAGGACCAACAATCTCTGATGTGACAGGGAAGTTCTGGACAAATCCTTTTGAAAGATCTTGGGTAATTGTTTGATATAGGGAATTATACTACCCAATTAAATGGGGATGATTATAATAATCCAATATAAGGATCCCTACAAACTGTTCAGTATAATGGAATGTCATAGGGGTTTTTAAAAATCCTTGTTAGTTTCAGGGAGAGTTGTTGATTACTAAAATCACAGATCAGGGATATGATCACAGTTGAACGAGGTACTTTATTCATACTGACTTATAGATAGTTGGAACCCACATGACCCTACTTTTTAGTAGAGTTTGGGACTTCTTTCCCTCAAAATAGAGGACAAACAAGTTTTAAACATCACCCTTTGGGTTTCAAAATGATGGGAATCCACCTGTTTTCTTTTGATACTTAAGGGGGTTCATTATATAGCATATCCTGAAATATGATTCTAAGTTTGAAACCAGAAATCGAAAGGGCGGCAAAATCATGCATTTTCAAATGGGTCCTGTTTTTTGGGAATCCCCCCAAGCAACAAAAATAATGAATCTTCGATCCGGGATTTTGGCTGACCATTTTCTGCCCAGCATTTTTATTTGCCCCGGAAATGGAGGGAGATCCCCGAGATCGGAGAAGACCAAGTACCATCCCCAGCTGTATTGAATAATTGCCTAGATATCCTCCATATCTCCATGGAAATCTAAGGGGCCCACCCCCCCTGTTTGCCATTCTTCCCAGGAAACAAGGCCTTATTGGGGGAGGAAAAGGGACAGTGATTGTTAATAAATCTTGTAATAGGGCCTTATTTTCTGAGGGAGGTGGTGCCCATGATATGTGTGGGATTGGTTTAGTTTTATTCTTAGCGCGCATTTAAGATTACAACACTTGGCAAAAAATGTTGAAAGACAAAGCATGTTTCATCACGTTTTATTTGTCATTCACCACTCATTTTTCATCATTCATCATCATTCATTGATTGCTATTCAACATTCATCATCATTCATTATTCAATATTCATTGTTCATCATCATCATCATCATCATCATCATCATCATCATCATCATCATCATCATGCATCATCATGCATCATCATGCATCATCATGCATCATCATGCATCATCATGCATCATCATGCATCATCATCAATATCAATGTAGATCGGCCAAGTTGGTGTTGTCAACGAGGACAATGACGATTGGCCTGTTGCCGATTCACCTGATGAGGAGGGAACAACATCGAATTTGCCTCCAAATGTTTCCAAAGGTTGCCGCAAAAACTGCGAGAATTGTTGTTTTGGAACACCTAAAGATATAGTGATTTTAAATTATATATGTACCAGTACCATATGTCTTTTATATTTCTTCATAATTTGGTTTTAGGTGTTTGTTCACAATACATGTCTTAGATATTAGATTGTTGTTTGATTGATTTTGAAGATTGACATAGTGCTATTTTAACATCACCAAAAACGCCCTAGACTTGCATTTTGTTTGCAAGTCTTACAGGCAGATAGCTCAGGGGATCAAATTTCCCAGGACTACTTTGCTACGGAAAAACCTCTCCGAAACACGTTGGTTTTTCCTGATGCAAGTATTTGGGTCTCAGATGTTCAGAAGATAATGTTCGAAAATGGTGAGTGCTTATTGAATAAAGTCATGAAATGGGACCCGTTTTGTGGGGATCAAACATTTGCCAAGGTATTTAATTTTGAAGGATATCCCTTACAATAGTGCATTGTTTCGGTTGGTGGATTATTTTTTGATAGCACAAAATTCACCGTCCAAACGTTATTTGAGCAATGAAAAAACCTGTTTGTTAAAGGTATTATATTGATAATCATACTGCCCAGTTCTGTGGGGATTATACTAAACAATTACTTAAAAATCCCTATTAAACAACCAGTATCCGAAAATAGTGTGTTGTTTTTTTTCGATGCTTCCTTGGCTGTGAGAGACTTTTCTTTTTGGTAAGCCTCAACGACAACTGTGGGGGGGCTCCGGTCACCTCATTTCTTAAGCTTTAGACTTTCGACCCTTTCTGACTTCTGGCTGTCGGTTTTTTTGCGGTTGTGACCTTTTACAAAAGGGTTACCTTTGAAAAGGGGTGAGATAGGTGGTCTCTAGGTGGTGGTTTCAATATGTCCATCCCGAAAATTGGGGGAAGATTTTTTTCCCAATTTGACGAGCATGTTTTTCCAATGGGTTGGTGAAAAACCACCAACTAGACCTCCATTTGGAGGGAATTATTGGTTCGGGTCACGACTGGAAGAAGCTGGGGCTGGTAAATGATGTTCCCTAAGAATCAGCGATTGGACCCTCCAAATAAAGGCGTTATCTAACCACTCTGTTTTTCGCGCCGCAAAGATTGCCAGCGGTCAACTGGACACTGCTCAAATAGATAGTCGACTACAAATAAGATCACTTCAGAGAGCTGAACCGAGTAGAATTCCAAAACCAACTGTAATTTGGTTGAACCAAAAAGCACTGCAGCAAAATCGGTGGTTCATAAATCCTCCTTGATTGATTTTGTATCTTCTGGGTATCCTTTGCCTCTGCAACATGCTCTTGCCAGGCCCCCATGTTATGAAAATGCTATGTTCCGAATAGAACATATTTTTTGCGTGCCAGTCTTGATAAAAAGGAGATGCCTGTTGGTGATAATTCCCATGAAAACACCCCGATACATGAAAGGTTCATCGGTCTTCCATGCCAGGCGATGCTGGCCAGCTTGACAAAGTGTATCGAGCAGGCCCTGGGGGTCTTTGAAGGAGATGAGGAGGAGCTTTGAAAATGGTGATTTTTCATGCATGGAAGGAAGATAGAAATCTAGGTGGTGGTTTCAAATATGTTTTATTTTCACCCTTACTTGGGGAAGATTCCCATTTTGACTATTTTTTTTGGAATGGGTTGAAACCACCAACTAGAAGATGATATAGATGATAGAAATTCATCAAATTCATTCAGGGCCTTTTTTTTAGACTAACGCATTAATTTCAATGTCTTGATAGTTTATATCTACATTATGCATCACAAATATCCGAAAGAGTTCCATTGGGGCAAATTCTGGAAGATTCTCGATGTGATACACAGGCTGCCTGTACGTCTATACGTGCTTTGCAATTCGAATGTTTACAAAACCAAATAATAGATAATACGTCTCTCCATCAAAAGAAACCATTAGGTGCAAATTGATATTGATTCGGTTGATCAATTTAATGTGAAATATTTGATTTTTGGTTGGAAATCAATTGGTTATGAAGAAGATGATATGATTGATATTATTCCATTAAATGCATTCCATGTTTTCCAGCATTGTTTTTTGTTGGGTGACAGAAATGTCCGGTAAGACTTCGCGACCCAGGCTGTTTACAGAGAATTTGGAGATGTGGAAGCATGGGATGTATATTTGGCTACGACCACTGACAAGGCACCAGTCTGAAACCAAACTTTGACGCATGGAGCAGTCACAAAAAATAACCCATACCATCCATGTATGGTATATTGACCTACATGAATGGTTGATTTGTACGGTAAATATACCATTCCCATGGATTCCCTATGGGTAGGAGCAGGTTTGCATCCCAAGTGATTCGCATGTAGATACAGCATCTTGTGCCTTGGATGTTGTGCGATGTTTGCAACCTCCAAGTTATTTCCAGCATGATTTTCTGTATATCCCCCCCTGCCGTTAAAGGCGTAGGCGAATACACGGGTCAGTTGAATGGGGTTGATGATGGAAAAAATACAACACAATTGTGTGAGGCTTGTGCCTGAATGAATCTGATATATCTGATATCTATGTGTTTTAGTGGATTATATGACCAGGGTGTATAGATAGTTTCTTTCATTTCATTGTCAGGTATCCATGGAAACGATACTGACTGAGTCAATTTGTGCTGCTATAGATCATGGAAGACAGCAGTCATACTACGGGGCCGCTTGATTTTGAATGCTCCTAAACCCGAACCTGACATAGTCTCGATTGGTTTGGGGTGTTTTTCACAGTTCGGTATCAAAGGAACACCAGGAAAGGCTTTAGAAGAAAATCATCGCTCGACGGCAACATCAGAAAAATCCGCATATTCGGTTTCCATCCTACCCTGGTTTATAGATGTTCATAGGAACAAATTAATCCTATCATTCTACAAATCCTCATGGTCAAGCATTACTTGTGCATGCAGCTCAGCTGAAGAGCCCTTTAAACTTGAAAGTTCAGTGACAATACCGGTGATAGGAAGTATCCCCGCTTGCATGCAGTTTGACCCTTTACTGAAACTTAGAATTCGATGTACAGCCTTTGTGTTTAGGCCAGAAATCCTCATCAGAAATCCTTTACATCCGTCAAGTCTCTCCACAAAAAATGTTGGTTTTTTAGTTTTTAGATGCCAGAAGTTCCCCCCAAAAAAAACAAACCGCCGGAATCATCAATATCGGTAAGCACCAAGTCGGTGTGTTGCAGACCTTGGGCAGACCAGCCCCACACCTTGTGAAATGTTCCCTTTAACAAAAGCAAACCTTCACGTTTTCCTTACTCCCCATTTTTCCCTTCACCAATTTTTGCTGCAAAAAAAAAACACCAAAAAAACTCCGAATTATGTCAAACCCTCGATGGGGTGAAAGACTCTGTTTTTGCGCAGGGTTCTGGGATTCTGGGATATCCAAACCACCAGTGACTTGAGATTTGATGGGTTTTATGGGGAACAAACCTCCAGACCATTCGTTTCCCCATCCAGGCACGGAAGGTGGCTTCCGATCATTTCAAGTTGAGCCCCAAATTGCGAAGGTGCCCAAGTGGAGGGATCATGTGGGGTGCCCGGGGGTGGTTGGTTTGGTTAAGGGAGGGCGTAGTGAGTTGATCGCATATATATATATATAACGACACCAAGGGTGTCATTTGTAAGGTGAAACCATGGGGAAAAAACATGGTGAAGTTACACTACTCAGTTGTACTGCATGGGAACCGGGGTCACTAATTTTGATTGCTACTGGTCGGTCAAGGACTCAGATGTCCTATCAATCTTGTTTTTCTTTTTTGTGGGGGGGAGTGAGAAACAAAAAAACCCAAAAATGACGGAACGGGAAACCGTTAGCCGTTGGTGGTGGTGGTGGTTGTGTACTGACTGGGCAAACCAGATTGAAATTTGACAAGATTGAGTCGTTAGCATACTTTCTCTTGGATGCTTGCACTCATTTGAAGAACCGTTGCGCCTAAGCCCTTCCTTTATGCAGTACAGAAAAAGCATTATGTCGATCCAAGTGTGTTTCAGGGTCACTTTGTCACTTCCACAAATTCTACCCATGACAATTTCCAAACATCTCAGATTCAATAATTCAATGCATCTTTTGATTTCCCCGGTTTTTGGGCGTTTTTGTTGAGTTTTTTGTTGTTTCTCAACTGGGCCACCGTGTCGGCCAGGATCTTGTCGTTGCCAAAGTTGGAACGACATCGTCACACGGGCTCCGGATCCGTCGACGCCATGGCGGAGGTCGGGGACTGGGTTGCCATCGGATGCGAAAAAAACGCCCGAGTCAACGCCTCCCATGATATCGGTGCTACAAATGGGTGTTTCCGAAAATAAGGGTACCCCTATGTTTCATCCATTTCAGTAAGGTTTTCCATTATAAGCCATCCATTTTTGGGGTACCCCTATTTTTGGAAACACCCAAATGAGCAACGAAAAAACCTTGCGGTTTACATGGTTTACTCTTCCTCCCACAATCATGGTTCAGGGCAAAATGGCGATATTTGAAAGGTGATTACTATTGGAGGGGGACCCATTTTTGACTTCCACGTTTATGGGAGGAAGTGTAGGGTATATAGGGGAGTATACAACCCTGGGATACCCTGGGGATTTTAGTAAACCATTATATAAGGATCCCTATTAAATTAAACGACCATAATGGAAAGTAAAGGCCGGGTGCTTTTTCGGTGCTACACTTGGCAGATTGGACGATATTGCCGGGTAGGAATTTTGCTTTACCTCCGAGTCATGGAGACAAGGAAAAAATGAGGAGAGACGTCAGGGAGAAGATATCTCCCAAATTCACTAGCTAGAGCCCAAATCCAATGGCCAAGCACTGCCAGAAGGGGAAGATAGAAACGCACAGAGGATGCTGCACGTGGTGACAACTGGTTTCAATCAGTTTTATGTTCTCATACCTGCCCGTACCTGTGTTTTGAGGGGTGGATGTTAAAACATATTTTTGATGGTCATGTGTTTGATTGCTAGACTCATAGATGGCGCTAACTGACGCCACTCATGTCAATTCATGTAGGATGGGTCTGGGCTACAATCGACCCATGGGATCCTACAAGGTGGGCCCTTACGATCTTTATAAATGGAGTTATATATAACCCCTATAAATGGCCTTAGAAATTGGGTAACTGGGGATATAATCGGTAACTGATGGTAACTGGGGTTATTTCACCCTACTTCAAACTGCTTGTTGGGCCCACCTTGTATAGGCGATAGATCCTGATGGCTCGTGAGGCATTGCTCATTTCGCGAGCTGATGTCTTTGTTCGCTTGGTGGCGCCTTGGCGAAAAGTTTTTTTGTTTGAAAAGACAAAAAATTAGATCCTCATCCCATGCCATCCATAGGAATGGTATATTTACCCACTAATTTACCATAAAAGCACACCAAAATTTTGGTATATACCATATACCATACATGGGTATGGGCATGTGTCGTGTCCAGATTATCCGGGATAAAGACTAAAGATTCAAAAATGTATGAAATAAGTTGAATCCGGTAAATGGGAGGTTGGAAGACAGAAAAGATCCTATCGAATCAAGAGAGGATTGGATTTTGATGGTGGTTTCAATCTTATTTTTTCTTACCTACCAAATGAATCCAA
This sequence comes from Breviolum minutum Mf 1.05b.01, assembly GCA_000507305.1. Classification (NCBI taxonomy): domain Eukaryota; class Dinophyceae; order Suessiales; family Symbiodiniaceae; genus Breviolum; species Breviolum minutum. Next base: position 48,310 of record DF240708.1, read on the forward strand.
TCTTTGGAAATATATATGGAAAGGTTTCATGAACCATCATTTTCGGAGACCTTCTTTTTCAGAAAGACTTTGGTGAAATGCCTAGATCTGGGATCCCTCGGAAAGCCTGTATACCTGTATTCTGCGTATGGATTAGGGATTTTTCCAGGAACCCCTTGAAGTATGGCAGTAGTATGGGAATGGGGGTCCCACTATTGGTGGTCCCTAGAATTTCCCTAGGATGAATCGTTGTTTTCTAAAAGGCTTGCAATGTACCATGAATCATCATATCTTCCGTGTTGCCTTTTCTCTGTTCGTCAACCTTCAGAGGTTTTAAATTCAGATGTTTTGAGACGTCAAGTTTGTGGATTTCAATCAGCTTCTGAATATGTTGTTCCACCAAAATCCATCATACTGGGCACATCTTAGATTAGCCTTATTCCCTTAGCTCCTTTGAGTTTAGTTTAGCTCCTTTGAGTTCAACTTTTAGCAAGGGACCTAAGGGTTGCCATGCATAACAAAGGAAGCTTTTCCCAGGCTTCTAAGGCCTAAGGCCCCAAGGGAAACCAGAGCTCTGAAGGGTGGAGAGGATGACATCCCCAAGTTTCCTTCTAAAAAAGGTGGCTTCAAGGGGGAGCCAAGGTTTTCCAAGCAACCACAGTGGTGGGAACCCAAAGAAGGCCCCCCTAAATGCAACCCAAAATGCCATCAGCTTTTTTTTTTACAGAAATGACAGATTGTTGGTGATAATCTGCAGGATGGTGTGGTCTTTTCTGGCTGGCACAAAAACTATTTTTCCAACAATCATGTATGTGGAAAGTGGCCTGTTTGGAGACTAAACTCACCTTCCAGGGGGCCATATTCCACTTCCATCACGGGAGGAAGGGTTGTGGGGATTCATTCTCTCATTCCCTACTAAGGGCTGGGCCCAGGTTTTTCCCAACAGGTTGAACATGTATTCAACAGCAACCAAACACCAACCAACCAAATTGAGCAATGAAAAAACACCTGGTTGTTTCAGCTATATATGGGATAATACACTACCCATTTATGTATGTGGGGATCCCCTATAATGGAAAGTAAGAGTCATAGGTTTTTTTCATTTCTTTCCGTGGCTCATTTTGGTGCACAACAACATTCCAGAAAACTAACAGTTCGCATCTGAAAAAAATGCTGGTCGGAATACGATCCTTGCCTTTTGGAATTTCATCATTTTCAGGGGGCGACATTTGTTACACCCCTGAAAATCAACATGGAACCCAAAGTCATGGAGGTTTGGTTCAGATGATTTTCCTTTTCAAACACTAGGTGGTGGTTTCAAACATTTTTTATTTTCACCCTTACCTGGGGAGATGATCCTATTTGACTAATATTTTTCAAATGGGTTGGTTCAACAACCGACTAGAACAGGTCATTTTCAGGTTCCAGCCGTTAATTTTCCAGGGTGTAATACTGATTGTTCAATAGGGATCCTTATAATGGTTTATTACAATCCCCATATAACTGGGTCGTATATTTATATTCCCCTATATACCCTAAACAACCATTGTTTTTTCGTTGGGTGTAGCTTTTTCGGAGGGAGGGATGATGTCTTTGTTAAACTTCAAAAGCCAAGGTGGGTACCACAGGTTTCAGCCCGGGGACCGAGTTAACCTTGTGGGATGTTGGCTGACGAGGGACCTTAGGGCCGTTAAACGGGGTGAGTTTTGTTTGGTGAGGTTTTTTTTAAACCCAGTTTCAGCAACTGGGTAATGTATGACAGATCCTTTGGACTTCTTATATATATATATATATTTGTAAAAATATATGTACAGTATATATATTTACACATATGTCATATGTATATGTACGTATTTTCCGTTCTACGATGGATCCGTCATGGGTAAAGAATGAGATTCATCAATTTCATCATCTATGACTTTGGTGCAAGATCTATAGTGTGGGGAAGTTCCTTTGAAGTTCACTTGATCCATGAGCAATTTTTACCTAGATGACATTTTCAGCAAAAAAAAGGTGGTGATTTTTCAAAAAAAGTATCTTGGAAAGGTTTCCTCAAATCCAGTCGGAATTGAGTCTTAAAACTTAAATCTGTTTCCAACCACGGGGAGATGGTTTGATGTTCCTTGTTGGACTCGAATTTTGCAGTCATGATGGTTTCCTTCTGTACATGACATTGTGCTTAATCAACCTATCAAAACCTCCACCGAAATCAATAAAGATGGTACTTTTGGAAGATGACCTTTGAGTAGCAGTAAAGCATGGTGAGGGTCTCCATCCATGTATGGTATATTTACCTACATTTTGTTGTTTAGAATGGTAAGATATGGTAAACGTAGGAAACTATACCATACATGGATGCTATGGGTACGGTAAAACTATGTCAAACTTACCAACGGCAAGCCATGACCAAAACTGGGCCAACACTCAGAAGTGGGGTTGAAGACTACTGACCTTTTTTGGATGGTTCCCTTGGGAGGTTGGCGATTTTGCCGACAAATCATGGCGGCGTCCTGTGACAAAGGAAGAAAGGAAAAGACATCATTTAAGACCAACACAAACAAAAGTCGAGTCGTACCCGAGGTACCTTTGCCTTTTTGGCCAATGCTTTGAGGTTGGTTCAGAGAGACTTGCGGGCCCGCTGCTGAAGGGTTTACACCAAGTGAAAATGAACGGTTCACGCGTCCACTAAAAAGGAAGCGTTTCAAAAGGAAATGAATCATCTTCCAAGCATCATTTTTCAGAGGCGAACTGTTAGTTTCAGTAAGTGGTGATGCATCTAGGATTTGAACCTTTCGGATCATAGGACCTAACCCCCTGAAAACTAATATGACCAAGGAAAATCATGATTCTTAATTGGAGATACTGTACATCTTCAAATGGTTGTCTTTCAGTTGTCATTTTCCGGGGTGTACTGTGATTGAGATATCATCAAAATCCAGAAGAATCCCATCTATCCCTGGATCCAATCTTTTGTTGAGGTTGGCTTCCCCCAAAAAAATGGATTACTGTACAGTTTTTTTTCAGAAAAGGGATCCCTTTTTGTGTCCACAAATCCCAGGTTTTTGTTGGTGAGATTTCCATCGTTCATTGATTCGGGTTGGGTAATCAATGAGCCCCTGTTAAACGGATTGAACCCTTACAGTGAAGTGTTGATTTACAACTTGTGATGCGACCCACCATTTGGTATAGATATATGTGTGGTGAGTGTAATCAAAATTAGTACAGAAAGCATTAGTATTGTTTGGAACTACAACCCACCCAGGATTCCAGTCACCACCAGGATGACATTCCATTTTTAACAGGGAATCCCGAACTAATTAAACCTTCATGTGTGACTGTTACTGGGTGGGGGGTAGACCGTAAGTATTGTCATTTCTACTGTAAGAGTTTGGCCAAGTTTATTTCCTATTTGAGCAGTGGTCAAATTCCTCGACTGTTGGTTGTTTTTATCAAGGGCTTAGATAGGCTCAATCACCAACCATTTGAACAACCAAGCGATGTCATCCTCCAAGAATCCAGCTTCGTATTCTGGAAACAGGCTTTTTTATTTTATTCGATCGACCTCTGAAATGTGGATGAGATTCGAAGCTTAAAAATCCTACTGATGATGGAAGAAATCCTGCACCAGTTGATATGGTAAATATCCCATTATTTGTGGGTTCATACATGTTTGGTGGTTAGCCGGAGTTGGGAACGAAAATATACTCCCCCGGAGTTTAACATAGCCCCTGAAAAATGATGGTTGGAAGATGAGTTTCTTTTTGGCAGGTGACTTTTCAGGGGGCTATGTCAAACTTCGGGAGGGTACAAGGTAGGTCCCTCAATGGAGTTATTTCACCCCTATAGATGGCCGAAAATAAATGGGTTACTGAGGTTTTTTCCACCCCGAAATCAGTGGAGCTATTTGGGCCCCTACTTCTGACTGGGAGGGGCCTACCTTGAAGACAGGTTCCAAGGCGATTGGGCGGCGGCGTTGCCACCCTTACGTCGTGAAGGGGCTCCTTGGATGCCTTGGGGGTGAAAACTGGGTGAAGCTAGGCTATGATCCTATGAATCAAGGTGTTACGGTTGATGGGTTGATGATGGTTAAGAAATCCCGCAGCAGTTGATATGGTATATAAATATCCCATCATCTACAGGGTTTTGATACATAGTGGTTAGCCGGATTTCTTCCATCAACAGTATATCTCACAGCAACCACCTGTCCTTTTTGGGTTTTTGTAGTTTTTGGGATCCTCTTTTGGGAAAATGTATATGTATATATATATATGTTTTGGATGGGAAATCGTTGAACTCGTGCCCGCAAAAGCAGTTCCATTTTTTTTTGTTTCGCCACTGGGCTTTCATCGCTTCAAAACTTGCTTCAGAGCTTACATCTGCAAAACATTAAGGGCTGGAAGGGCTAGAAACCATATTGCGCAGCATCCTGAACTTGCAGCATCTGACCCATGATGTTGCTTCATGATTGCAAGTCATCAAATTGTCATCAACATGAGGCAGAGTTGCAGTATTTGGCATGGTTTTTGTTCAACATCCAGCAGCATCTTCACTTGATGCTGCCTCATTCATCTTCATCCATCATCAATCCTTCGTCAGGTCTGATCAGATACTTAGATAATTATGCACGGTAAGCAGTTATCAACTATATGTAAACAAGACTGTTGAAAAGGAAACTCTCATGAATCTGATGCCACATACAATCACAAAGGAGCTTTTAACATGGTTTCTTGGTGGCTCATGGTATATACTCTTGTGTAATGATCGCTTCCAGCAGCCTATGAGATCACCTTGGTTTTTTCCCCTTCATCTCTTACCCCAACCACCCCAACGTCTTTTCCATGCCCAGTTCGCACCCAATTACGTGGTGACATCCAAGTGTGGTCCAGAGCGTTTCTCGGCGGTCGCAAAGGTCTTGGAGAGGCGATATGTCAGGCTACCCTCCTTGCGAAGAACATTTCAGGTTTTTCATATTGGGATTCCCACAAGGTGAGCCCCTACTAGTTATGAATGGAGTTATATAATCCCTATAAAATGGCCGAATATAAAATGAATACAAATGGGTCTGCCTGGGTGTCACAGGCTACCCTCCCCGGTCCGAACATGCAGGTGTTTCATATTGAGATTCTGGGATCCCAATACGGTTGATGGTTTTAGAAATCTTGCGGGTAAATAGCCCATTATTTACAAGGTTTTAGCACCCATCCCAGATGATTCATGATTTCTTCCATCAACAGAATGTTTGCAGAATTCCAAACTGTTTTTTGGTGACAGTCATTTGTTGATGGTGATCTTAGCATATCTTAGCCGTAGGTGATTTTGAGTCATAACAAATTGGTTGTCAGTTGTTGTACCCATGTATGATGTATGTGTTATTGCCTCTTAACTATTCATGATGTTTTTTGCGGGAAAGCGGTTTTCACCTGAATATATGATATGTTCCTACCAGCCCCTCCAATGGGTGGTGTGCAAAAACCCTAAAGGGGGTTACTTAATGGCACCCTTTCCCATTGATTTGGCACCCTTGGAGGGTCCAGGTATTAATACTGTTGATGGACAAAATCCTGCACCACCAAGGATGATGATTATCCCTTTATTTATAGGGTTTTAACCATTCCAGGTGGTGCAGGATTTCTTCCATCAACAGTATCTATATCGAATCTATAATTTTCGAGTCCTTTGCCAACCTCGGGGGGGATATTGCAGGGGGTGAAGTCTCCTCCGCCAATTTTCTGATGCCAAGACGAACGAACCTCGCAGAGATACTGTTGATGGAAGAAATCCGGCTAAGCAGTTGATATGGTAGATATCCTATTATTTACGGGGTTTTGTACATTCCAGTTGGTGATCGCCGGATTTCTTCCATCAACAGTATGATATTATATGTTTGAATTTCACTTAATTTCTTGTGGGGAGCTTCTTCTAAGTGCCTACAACGCGGGGTGGGAGAAAAAAATCCTCGGAGGCCTTTGTCCAACAAAACCAACCTGCAACTTGCATTACCTCCGCAGATTCGAAGATTTTTGGATTACCTTCCTTTCGGCACTTCCCCATGGTATCCACTGTCAGAACTAGCAGGTTGTTTTGAAGCCCCTGCAGAGGTTGGGTCAGATGGGTGGAAGAGAGATTGGGAGGTTGGTATACCAAGGGAAAGATAACAAATCATTGATAGGGTCACCTAACGGATTCAGGTACCTGAAATGGAGATACCAAGTACCTTATTTCAGAGTCATTCAGGAACCCTGCGCCGCCACGGTAGAAAGAAACCTGTTGAAATATACACCTCCAGAAAGACATTTCGAACAAGACCAGTTACACCAAGAAGGCAATACACCTGCATGTTTAACATCATTTTGCACAGGAATGACATGCTTTTCAGCCCTGAAAAAGTTGGCAATGGCACGAATTCCTTTGTTCCTTTGGACATCAAACAAAACCTGAGTCTTGGTATTATTTTCACCCCTATGAGCGGAAGATGAACCCATGTTGACTAATATTTTGCAATTGGGTACTTAGAGGTTCAGGATACTTAGTAAGTGGATAGTAACCCGGGTTATAACCTCTATAAGTGGGTTATATGTCCCCTAGCTAGGGTTATAAACCTACATATAACCAGTTACTAAGTATCCTGAACCTCAAAGTAGGTTCAACCACCAACTAGAATTTTTTTCAGGTGCGGATGGCGGACGTCTCCTTCCATGGCAAGTATGTCACCGGCCGATCGACCCTTGGCCGAATGTTTTCGAAGTGGATGCGCAGCATCTCAGGGCTCGACGGTTTTTTGTTGCAGGATGTGGGTTTGAAACTTCTCAAAGAAAAGGCGTAAAGTCGTTCCATTCAAAACAAAGGTGGGTAATGAGTGATGTGGTTTGATTATAGCCTGGATGTTGGAAGGCTATGAATCTATGATTTACCTCTGGAATTTTGTCGCCTGGGATGGATGACACTGTTTGGGGATGGAATTTCTAGCCGGGGAAATGTCCAACCAGCTCGGTTCGCATGATTTTGTTTGAGGTTTGCTGAAGGGGTAGTAAAGTACAGGCTGGACATCAGACATCCGAATACTTGACAGGTAAGTCCTTCGGACCAAACCACCATGTTAGTTTTCCAGGGTGCAAAAGCTACGACGAACCGACCCATCTTGAAAAAAAAGTAGGGATACATGGCAGTTAGACATGAGACTAAGGTCGCTTATCTTTTAGTTAGACTTTGAAATGTTCTAGCTCGTAATTCCTCCCCAAAAAATAAGACCGCAGTTGTTTTCTCATGTTTTTTTCATCACTATAAGTTGTCCCACAGGAAAATTGAAGTGATTGATAATGCATGGTTTCCATGATGTGATCGCAGCAGCCCAGGTGGGGCAGGTTGAAGACCTACAGTTTTTCAATGGTTTACCCAAAAGGGCTGGCATATGTCAGCTGGTCAAATGAAAACAAACGCGACCTCACCTTTACCTGGGCCACAAAAAGGTAGCCAAGGAAGGCAAAATCCCTGGCTATTTCAGAAGGAAATCTAGATGAAGCTGAAATATTATTCCATTTAGGCCATATGCCTGGTTTCATCCAAAAAAATCCTTCAAGGAATTCCTGTATTCAATAAGGTTTCTTGATAGTTTTTTTTTTTAGCTAAATGTATACAGGTCACTGGTATATAAACCTTTTCCTTTGAAAGCACTCCATTTGGATATATTGATGATGAGTCAGGAGTATACAAATGTTCATAGTGAGGACACCCGGACACCAAGTTGTTTAGAAACTCCCCAAGAAGGTCGGCTTCATTCGACTGGGAGTACATGACATATTTACATGACTCATAACTGATTCATAGGTAGGAAGTTCATCATTAACGATATTGGAACAGAAAAAAAAACAAACAGATACCCTAGAAATTTAACGTTTTGGACCCAAAACTGGAGGTTTGGTTCAGATGACTTTCCTTTTCAAAGTTGGTGATTTCTTTTTTCGCATCCAGGTGAAAACTTTCACGGGTGCATCAAGTATCAAACATGAACAAGAACAAAGCTCTCCATCTTTAATGTCCTCCTATTTTTTCATGAAATCACCCAAACGCCCAATCTCTCGGTCTATTCAAAAAGATCAACTGCTCAGTATCTAGGGAATACTATACATATCTATACATCACGTTTAAAGCATCTCAAAATCCTCCCGTAAAAAATCATCCCAAACCCGATGACCCACCATTTTCTACTTGGGTATCCCGTCGGAAGTTGGCAAATGGTTAGTAAGTGGGTTATAACCGCAATATAATCCATGCATAAGTTAGTTATGATTACTAAAAGGTTAGGATCAATGGGTTATAAATATCCCATTGATCCTAACAATTTACTAATCATCACCTACTTTTTTTAATGGGGCAAATATTGAAGGTGAAATAACCCATTGATCCGATCACCATTGATCCGATCCCTTCCAAGTACCGAGGTGCGGCGATGTGATCGCGCGGCTGCAGCAGAAGATCGGCTGTCCCGCGTTGGTTCCCATCAGTCAACGTGATGAAGAGGACGCAAACCCCAACGCTTGTCGTTTCCCGGGGAAAGGTGGATTTTTTCCGGTTAACCCCGGGGGGGTTGAGGGGTTTGGGGGGTTGTTATTGTGTTTTTTTCTTGTTGGTGGTAAAAAATGGTGGATATTTTTGTGGGTGTGGATGTCTTTCTTCTTGTGTTATAACAGCGACATCTATGTATGCAATATGAGTTGATGATACATCATTTTTGTCGAGTGTTGAAGTTTTGGTGATTCGTATGGCTATATTCCAGCCTTTGGGCTTAGGTGAAAACTCTGATAGGGATGCAGGAACCTGTGATTTCAGAGATTCCGATCATTTCTGAGATTAGCATTCAGATACAATCAATAATTCTTTGTTGTGATCTATAACAGACATACCATGTATATATCATATTCACATCTATATATATTATCTAAAAGATACAATTGAATACAATTGATAACCTGTTATTATTAACCGCAAACTTCCAATATCCATCAAGATTTTAAATCCCAGAATCATGCCAGGAACTCTAAATATTAATTTAAAAATATAATATGAAATATATATTATTCTTAAATCATTATTATGTAAAATCAATCATAATTTTTAATATCATAATTATTTCAATTTAAATCAATTATTTTGATTTATCGATTTTATAAATTTCATTTTAAATATTATAATATTAAAATAAATATATTAGATTAATGTAACTAAAATATTATTTAGAAAAAATTCGATAATTATTTTATTAAATTAGATGTTAGAAAATAAAGATATTTTTGATGGAAATATATTATTTAAAAAAAAAATAATAATTATTATAATATTTATTTTGAAATTAAAATTTATATCTATAATTATTAATTTAAATAAATTATTTAT
>DF240708.1:58558-83141 GCA_000507305.1 Breviolum minutum Mf 1.05b.01
ATTTTATTATATCTAATTTTCAAAAAATAATTTAATCCAATTCAAACAATATATATTATATTCATATTATAAATATATCATCTAAAACCCTTAAAACCTATTATATATATATATATGTATTTTCCTTATAACCAATAAATACCTTAATTTTCCCTATAATCACATTAAAAATTAAAATTAAAACATCAACATTTCAATTAAAAACAATATCAATTTGATAGATATATAATTTATATTCAAATAATGAAAAAAAAAATAAACCTATTTATTTTTTTAATTTCATCACATATTATCTTATATTATCTATTATATATTATCATATTTATTAATATATATACATATATATTAATATTTCATCTAATTTTATATTCAAATTTTAAATATATAAATAATTTTTGTTTATTGTTCTAATCATATCATAATCTAATTGTAATTAATTACTACATCTAAAAAATGAATATATATATATATAATGATATTTGTATATTTTATTATTTTAATTAAATCAATTTCTATATATTTTATTGTAAGATACTTATTATTATATATATAATTTAATTAATTTTTTGTTTTAGTTTTATGCAGCATTGTCGGGTGCCTCAATTGTTGAGAATGGGTGAGACGATTTTGTAGATTTCCCCGGGTTTATTTTGCATTTATGAAATAAAATTTCTTTCCATCCAGATTATCTTATTGGATTTCCTTCTAATTTCCTGATAGTAAGCAAATACCTCCCACCCAAATTTCATCACACAAAAATATAATTTGTTCCTGACATTCGAAGTACGAAATGTTTTGAACCAACACAGCACATTGGAAATCCATCCATTTTCAATCATAGTAAATATACAAGTTTCAAGGTCCATTTTCCAACCAGCTATGTGTCAGAAATGCATATGAATTATCGCACGTTCCAATCCAACAAAATCTGCACTAAATTCTCCGAGGGATTTTTTTTTCATAAACTTATCGACTTAGAAGGTGGTTGTTTGGTGGATGCCTTCAACCCATGTTGGATTCATCGATGCAAAATCCACATGAATTACACTCCCTGAAACTAACACTTCGCCATTGAAAATAAGCCAGTTGAGGGCCCCTCCAAAAAAATCATCTTCCAAGTTCCAACCATTGATTTTCAGAAACTTTGGCGTGCTTACAAGGTTGGCCCCTAGCAGTTACAAATGGAGTTATGGGGCCCCTATGAATGGGCCTTACACATGGATAACTGGGATTATAACTATAACCCCTGCAAGTGGAATTATTTCACCATGAAAATTATTTTTTGGGACCACCTTGTAATGTCACTTGATTGCTGGCCTTGTCCCACACCCTGTGCTTCCCCTACCATACGCCGTGCCAGACTATGAGGCCCTTCAGTGGCCACCTGGCAATCGCTCCATTCCTACGATGTCATCATCGCTAGTCAACCTACCTACCCCGGTCTTTACGAACCGTCCCCAGAAATAAGGCCTAAAATAAGGGTTTAATAAGTTGGGGATCTTGTTGTTCCTCTTCAAACATGCCTACTTGGAGGATCATCCCAGCTAATAAGTGGTCAATCGCCATGGTGATCGTACGTCCCCTTTCAGTAGGGTTGTGGGGCCCCTTCCAAATGGCCTTTTCATGGTTTGTAAATGGGGGTGGTCCTAACCACTTACTAACTGGGATGATCCTCCAAGTGTGTGTACCTAGACCCTCCGTTTGGGTGTCAAAGTTCAGCCTTCAGGTCTATGGTCGAAGGTGCCCTGGGGGCACTCTCTACATACCGGAAACAATACTAGTTCTTGGCTGAAAAAATGCAGATAAAGACCTAAACATAAAATGGACCGTAAAGATACACAACAATTTCATAATGAATCTATTCACTCGGTCATTGCATCACATTGAAAACATTGGAAAACACAACTTAACAGCACCCTTTCCCAAAACCTGTCCTCAGTCTTGGTGTATAATTATCCATCCTCTGAAGGGCCAATGTGATGATGATGCGGTCGATCCCCACAAGCATGAGGTCCTGCTGCACGGCCCCCAAATGAATATAGTCCACATCCAATATGAGCTGCTGCTCTCGAAGGATTTGCTGCTGCCCTCTCGCTGTCTCCAAAACTCTCTGCCACCATGAAACAGTAAAATGCGATCAAGATACCACCATCTAAGCCATGATCTTGCAACCGGTATTCTAATCCTAGACCCGACAAGAAGGCCTGGAGGTCTGAGATACCTCCCCAGCTTCCATTCCTACCAAACCCAACCATCGTTAGACTTCACCTCAGCACACACTCTCTGCTGAAACCTCATCGCTCTGAACGAAACACTGCATGCACTCCTTTCACGGGTCGATCCACGAGCGGGATGTTCTCTCACATCCACCGAGGCAGTCATGCACTGCCGTTGGGGCTCTATAGCTCCTTTACCATAAACGACCAGATCGTTGCAGGAAGATTGGTGTCCAAAACCCGTCAAAAATGATTGAAAACATGCACTGGCAGGATGATTGTGTCGTCCCCTCCCGAAACTAAGCCAAAATCACGGATGATGAACATTTGTTGTCCGCCCGACCCCTTCCGAAAAAGATAAACCATCTAAAACATGAACTGAGTATGTGGCTGGTGGTGGGACAAGACCTGGATCTTCCACGACATGTCAATTTTCGGCGTTTTGGTAGGGTTTTTCGGGTGAAATTCGGCACAAACTTTACACACAAAAGGAAGATCCAGGTAAGGATACACCCCTTTTTTATAGACCATTTGAAATCCTTAACTTGGAAAACCCTTTCCAAACCTCTTGGGAAAATGGGCTCAGAGGACGCGCTTGTAAGTAGTTAGGTTAGTAACACCTCATTTACAAACCCATATATATTTTATTTATAGATTATATATTATATATAGAGGCCATTTTAAAAATGGTGGCTGACTTCCAGGGCTATATAAACCAATATAAACCATGTATATATTGTATAGGCCATTAGGCCATTTGGAAGGCTGTCCCACATCCCCAGGTGTTGGGGACTTACAAAGAAATCATAGTTGCTAACTACTCCCGTTGCCGGGATCCTGGCTCACTGAACCTGAGAATGGTATTGGAACCTAAAGACTTGGCGTTTTGATTCGGTGATTCGGCGCAGTCATCAGCTGAGAATATGACGATGATGCCTACTTGGATGTCCATGGAAGTTAGTAACTAGTTACTAAGTTGGTTGATTTCACCTACTTAAGGGACTTATATATAACCTACTTACATAGGGGTGAAATCACCCAGTTACTAAGTACCGGCAGGACATCCCAGTAAGGACTTGCTAAATGGGACGATCCTCCAAGCTCCATTCATGCGAACCCGAATGACAGGGTCCTTTCTCGACTCAGCTTGGTTGGGGGGCTATGGCATAGCCACAGAAAATAGGCCGGGCCCCAAAAAGGAAACGATCGTATTCCAACCATCCATTTTCAGGTGCTTTTGCTGTTAGTTTCAGGGAGGGTAACCACAAATTAATACTTGACACTGTAATACCTTGAGTGTAGCCTCCCCGGAAATAGTGACCACCACCAAGATTACCTTGATGTATGGGGGATGTCTCTTCCCAAAAGCTACCTTTTAGGTGGCCCAGGGACCCGTGTGAGGTCGTGTATCCACCTCCAGCTGACGCTTCTGCAAAGCCTGCTGCGTTTTTTCCAAGCCTTGGTGAAGTAAGGTCCACGTGTCACCGGTGTCACCAACTGGGGTCCCTTGTTGAGTTGGTGGTTGAACCAACCCATTTGAAAAATATGCGCAAGTCAAATTGGACCATTTCCCCAGGTAGGGCTGAACATAAAAATGATTGAAACCACCACCTAGTCGTTTAGGATAGGTTAGGATAAGTTGGGCTGAGATTTTACATGACGCTTTTCGGGGTGTTGACATCGTCTAAAATCATACATTCTGAACTTATGAAAGGGACCACACAAATTTATTTAAAGCGATAGCCTGAAAATGGGGGGCCCCTGAAGAGTGTTCTTTGATCCAATCTGGGTATGGAGCACTGCATGCGTATATAGACCCTATATATATTATATGTATACATATTAAAAAATCAAGATAAGATTGAGATCATCTGCTTGCATATAAGATTAATCGTGTACTATATATGTATATTTCTGGGTAAACATTATATTATAATATTAAAATAATACCTATGACTTTCGCCGGGTGATCCGTTGGTAAACCATGATTTTGACCCACGACATGGTTTTACCATCATCTTTAGGATCTTTCCGATACTTTTGCGGGGGAATTCTTTGCAGAAAAGCGTGGACTGTCGTTCTACCCTGTGATTTCAAGAGGATTCTAGGGTTCTTTTTGACCGTTTTGGTCGGAAACTCTATGAGCACACTCCGCCAACAAAAAATCCATGGCGAAAAACAATCCTTCAAGCCTCCATTTATGCATCCTTGAGATCCCCTGCTACTCAAGGCTTGAGACAACTTGGCCAGTGACTCATCGTCCGAGTCGAAACTCGAGGAACGCCTTGGGATGGTGGGGGGAGATGGAAAGCGACAGTATGGGGAACTTATTGGTTCAAGTAGTTTAAAGGATGAACTGCGATGATAGCCAATTGATGCATGATGATGATGATGATGATGATGATGATGATGATGATGATGATGATGATGATGATGATGATGATGATGATGATGATGATGGAGTGCATCATTCAACACTTCACCACAATCAATGTGGCTGTAGTGATCATCCTTCAACCGGTTATCTCAAGCTGAAAAGGCTGTCGAATCTTGCTTCCCAAACTGCCTGGAATTTCATAATATACTGTACATATATTTATATATATATAGGGAATCTAAGTACCCCACCACCCAATAATAACCATCATCGTTCCTTAATAGTCTCCTAATAAGGCCGTATTTTCTGCGGAAAACGTGGCATTGGGGAAGTGGAGCCCCTTAGATCCCCAAGAAAAAAACACCTGGAAAGGTGTAAATAGCTAGTGACTTCCATGTATTGGTTTATCATGGCTCCTTGCTATTCGCCACCTTTTGGGAGTGGCTCTCCATCGATCCTTTCTCACAGTGTACTTTTGGGTTTTCTCGCATCAGACTACCCTCCTGGGAACTAACATATTCCTTGAAAAATCCATTTTGAAGATGATTTTCCTTTTCCCGAGGTGGGATATGTTAATTTCCTGGAGGGTATCCCAAAAAAAAAGCTCCGGAAAAAATGCTGCGGACACTCAAAACCCCAGTGACGGCCGATCGTCGTGAGTGGAAGCTCCAGTCCTCAGCAAGCTAAGGCTTAAGGCGTAATTTGTTCTATAGACAAAATGCACTGCTTGGGATGGTTAAAGTAGTTGCTGGTTTCAACCTCTTTCAAAAATATTAGTCAAATTGGATCATTTCCCCAAGGTTCGGGGTGAAAATCAAAGCATATTTGAAACACACCACCACCCAGTAATGAATGATCTTTATCTTTCATCTTAATCCTGTGCAAATGTTTCATTGTCAGCAAGTCATCACGAACCTATCAATCAACTCACAAACTGCCTATGGGAAGGTCGTCCCCCGAAGTATCAAGATGCAGCTTCAACCTAGTTTGACATGTTTTGAGTCAAGTTGTCTTATCTCCCCAAGAGATGAACATAAAACATGATTCCCTAAGAATCAGCCGGGATCTCAAGTCACTGGTGGTTTAGAGATCCCAGAACCCTACTCTACACAATCAAAACCCTCTACAGGACAGTCCAATCGCCGAATTCTTAGGGTTGAAAGCTTAAAACCCAGCGGCTTTCAATATCAAAGGCGTTACCCTCTGGTGAACCAACATAGCTGGCTGGAATATCACCATTTTCAATAGGACATACATCTTCCATCCGGGTCCATTTGTTTGTTGCTATGTTAGTTTACCGGAGTGTATTGTATTTTTTTTCGTATGCTTCTTTTGCGGAGGTTGTTTATGGCCGCTAATCCCTGTCTTCACCAATCTGTATCTTCAAGAATTCCGAAAGATATACAATGTAAAAACACCCCTGACTTGTGCAATCTTCAGTAAGTGATGAGTCTCCACAAAAAGGTTTGGTATGTTCAACGATTGAACAAAAATAGTGACATAGATCAACTTGATTATCTAGGAAACTGATTTGAATTGATCCTCTTCTGATACCACAGTTCTGCTTTTAAACAGCCGCCAGCAAACAACATCTTCTCCAAGATATTATATCCCCGAAAACTAACATGGAACCAAACAATTGATGGGTTTGGGTCGATGTTTTCCTAGTCCAAAAGCAATTTTCAGGTTCTACAGCCGTTCTTTTTTGGGGGGCCGTACTGTTTTTTTGAACAAATCTGTACTGCAAAAAAAATGGATGTTGGAAAAAGTTGGAGAAGTTGGACAAGATCTTGGTACATCGATCCCAATCCTAAAGCATTTGGAAAAAAAGGGAGACAATTTTCTTTCACTTTGGGGCTGAGCCGGCCTCTTTCAGGGGCGAAATTCATCTCCGATGGATATAAATGCAATCAAGGAACAGTCCCCCCGGCTGAGATCGAAGTCGAATCCTGGCAGGTGGCCCGCCGAATTTGGAACGATGGATCGTGGAAAGGTCAAAAAAGTGTGAGGGTTTATACCATGGGAATTCCTACGTTTCCTTCATCTTGAGGGGTTATTTCACCCATATTCTTAGGGCCTGAAACCCTTCATTTTTCAAGGTTTTGGGGTCGAAAGGTAGGATGTCTTTGGGAGTTCTTGGAAACATTTAGAGTTGCTGAAAAGATGTTGCCTTAAGTGGTGATTTATACAATGTATAGATAGACAGAAAAAGAATGTATTTGAAACAAATGCAACAACTTTTTAAAGCAGGATTTAATCAATCACCATGCTTCTTTGAGTTTTTTTGCTGCATTGAAGTGCGATGATGTGTACCTCACCAAGATGTTCAGTTCAATCACCTCTCCATTTTGAAGTCATTCGAACCGGGGTGCTATTGCTGAACCTTATATATATATATATATACATATATTTGCCTATATCACCGTTGAACCGTTCAATTTTTTGGAGAGCAGGGGATGGAGGTATATGGGGAGCTATTTGTGCCGTTTGACTTCTCAGAATTCCACTGGGTGAGCAGTTCCATGTTTTGACCAATTCTTGATCCAAAATACAGGGCACGCACTCCACGATGAAGTAGTCCAGCAACAAACTCGAACAGATTTATTCAACAAAACGGTCAACACATGAAGATGCAAACTTTGTGGACAACCATCGTTTCACGAATCTACGCTTCATGGATGTGTCTCCAACCTATGATGAGAACATCTGCTCAAAAACGGTCCTTTCTTGCAGCTCACGCTTCTCGGTGGTAGGGTCCAAAGGACCAGCCTGAGAAAACAAAAAAGGTTTCGTTGGAAAGTTTTTTCTTCAGAAAGCACCAACCAAACGATACCTAAAAGGCGTTTATATAATACAACTAATAGAAATAATAATGACAATGATATCGTGAAACAAGTAATGATTTTTGGATGTATGGTGCATATTGATGTATATGTATATACTGACCCTTGTTTTGTTGGCAAAAGACCTTCTTTTGGGCGTTTCGCAATGGACTTTAAATGGGTTCCAGGTATATATGAATATCTGAGTGCTGGCTTGGCGCCTTGATTTTCGTCGCCTTACAGAATCGTGATCCTCAACACCAGCAGCTGCCAGCCGCTTCTTTCGATTTAAGCTTGCTCGTTGTTTGTAGTTCGCCATCTTGCGTTCCGATTCGGCAGCGTCAATTTCACCCAGAGATCCCTTCGCTTGGATGCGTGCTCGGTAATCCTCTCTTGAAGGCCTCACATCTCTGAAGAGTTCGTGGTTAATGAGCTGGATGCACTTCTCGTTGCGGTCATCAGTTGAGGCGTCAGCAATGGCTTGAGTCATAGAACGAAGAGCACTTTTCATTTCTTGACTGTCCATCTGCAGAAGTTCTTTTAAGCTTGCCAGTCGTTTTCACATAACTAGTGAAACTCTATGAGTCTCAATCCTTCAGGTGCTACGGTGCTACGCGCAACCCGGACAACGTGACGTGAATCACCATTGAGTGGTGAGTGCTGGTTCCAAAAAGTACCCTCCCTAAAACTAACAGCCAAAGCCACTGAAAATAGGAAATCCCAAAAGGAAACTACTCCAACCATCCATTTTCAGGTGCAAGTTCGTAGTTTCAGGGAGGGTAACATTTATGCATTTCTTCCAGTGGCTTCTCTGATTTAAGCTTGAAGGGGTGAAAATAAAAACATGTTTTCTTTAATCACCATCCATTGATGGCGACTGAAAAATCGCCACGTGGCCTTGTAAATAACCACCACCTAGTCAACAATTATAGCAGAAAGTAGTTGGAATCTTTGGCGGAGAAAAGAACCCCCCTGATTTGTTGGATATGCCGGAGCCAACAATGGATCTTTCTTGTCCAATTATTATTGATGCGCCAAGAAACACCACAAAAACAACCATGGTTTCTGAGATTTAATCCCTGTAGGAAACTAAGACTTGGATGTCCCAGGAAGTTAGCAAGTTGTTTAGAAATGGGTTATAACCTACCTATAAATGGGGTATATTGGGGTTAAAACCCATTTACTAACTTCCTGGGACATCCAAGCATCTTCCTTTTGAAAAGCCACTTTTTGAGTCCATGATTTTCTGTGTTTTTCCCGTTTGGGGTGGGATGTAGATGGACGGATATGCACTTTTGAGGGTGACTGTAACAACATGTTTTGTAAAGAAACGAGTTGATATAGGACCTTAAAGCATGAACTGCTTCTCAATGGAAAACCCCGCCCGCAAGTTGGTATTTTTGTCAGATAAAAGTGGACTTCGCCGTACTCCTCTGATCTTACTCGCTAACAGAGCTGGCAATACGAATCTCCCCCTTTTCCAACAGGAAATACGAATCTCTAATTGGTCCATTTTACAGTGATACTGTTGATGGAAGAAATCCTGCACCACCTTGGATGGATAAAGTCTTTCAAAAACTGGGATAAACTACCAACCTCAACTGGTTAGCCGGATTTCTTCCATCAACAGTATGTTAGATTACCGGTGTGTACATACATCATGAAGGAAGAAATCTGGAGCAGTGGAAACGAAAACCACCAGTGACATGAACTATGAAATCCAACTTACCCTCCCTGAACCTAACAAATCCCCTCAAAATAAGCCTTCCCAAAAACGGAAAGATCTCATCTTCCTTCCAAACATCAATTTGTTAGGGGGTAAACTCAGCAACCTGCCGAGGATTAGTTTCAGGGAGGGCAAGTTGTTAACCCTTCAAACCTCCACCCTGGAGGTAACTAGCCGACCTGGTTAAACTAACAACCCGCAGGATGGAATATCCCTATCTAGTTGGTGGTTTCAACCCATCTGCAAAAATATGAGTCAAAATGGGAATCTTCCCCAAACAGGGTTGAAAATAAAAAATATTTGAAACCACCACGTTGCTATGTTCAATAGTTAAATACATCTTCCAAAAAAGGGTCCATTTTCCAGCCAGCTATGTTAGATTGCTGATTCTTGTAACATCTTGAAGCTAAAAATTATCCAATTGAAGGTTGGAAGTGCACTTGAACCAACGAACCCTCCATGTTTTTGAGTTCAAAAAATGTGACTTTCCAGGCTGTACCACCCATGAGCCCCCAAAATCTACCAAAATATAAAGGTCTTGGCCACCTAAAAACCAGGTGATTTGCCATAAAAACCCTGAAACATGTAGGTTTTGGGGGGGGGCCAAAACTCACCAACAAAAAGCAGCAAGAAACTTGGATCACACGAGGTTGTAAGGATCCTAAAGGACCCGTTGGAAGCGTCGAAGCCTGACACGTTGCGGCTTGATGTCGAAAAAATCCTTGAAAAAATGCCATGGAATAAGATGGGATCCTTACAAATGGGGGCTTATGAAATAAAGCCTATACCAGGCAATTCAAAGTGACCTTTTTGGGATGGTTAAGTGACCTTTTAATCGGTTTAATACATCACCTGGTATATATATAATATAATTTAATATAATAGTGAATAGTGTAGGAGTTCATAAATCCCTGAAACAAAACCAGGCTTTTGGTTGCTGTTCAAACATCATCTGAGATGTGCGGGAACCTTCCTCCCTTCGCACCAGGTATGGAAAGGTGACTGGCATTGACTTGTGGGGGGGATAAGATAAGGCCTGCTAGAATCAAACCTAATTTAAATGCCACAAAAAACAGAAAAGTACAAAAAACAACAAAAATAGCAGGAACAGCTGAGAAAAAACAAGTCAGTTGAAGGTTTTAGCATATGAAGCCTAACAAATGCCCCAAAAGTCTAAGTGAAAATGGGTCAAATCTCATGAGGATGGGATTAGAAACCCTCAATCTGTAGGAAAAAACTCCAGGCAAAAGATCCTGCCTTTGGAAAAGGAAAATCATCTTCAGGTGATATGTTAGTTCCCAGGAGGGCAGATCTTAGAAGTAGATATTGGGGGGTAGATATATGTCTCTCATTTGTTCAAAGAAGACGGACCAAAGGGCTTCAGATCTAGTAATTTGCATACACATACTTCCCTCCCTCCCATATATTCCTTTGAGATCCAACAAAAACAAATGATTCCAGAAATCCTTACGAGATGGGCCCCGACCCAGTTATGCATGGAGCTTTAACCATTAAAATGGTCTTGCAAATGGGTAACTGGTGTTGTTTCACCTCTACAAGTGGAGTTATCTCATCCTACTTAAAATCGGTTTATGGGCCCACCTTGTAGTATCTTCTTGACTCTTCTGAAACAAACTGCTTAATCACTCTCCTGTGATAAAGCTTTCAATTTGCCATGTGCAGTTGTGTAACACCCAAACTGTGCCTACAAATCTTGGAGCGCCCCTTCAATCACTTCAGATTTGGGCATCTCTGAATCTCTAAAAATCAGGTACAACAAAAAGACTCATATGTTTTTTCAGTGTCCATAGGTTTTTCCTACAAAAAACGGCTGTTTTTGTATGGCCCAAAGATCTCCCCATGATTTTCCAGGGTCCATCCGCCCGACTTCAAACATGTCCCAAATGGCCTTAGGAGCGGAACCACCCATGACTACCTGCTGGATTCCCGGGGAGACCGGTTTCAACCGACCATCCGGACCATACCCGGGAGACGTTTCTCCCTCCCTAATGTTAAATTGGTGGTTTGGGGCCGAAAGGGATTGGGATTCTTTGGGGCATCCCTAAAATCCCAAACCACCACCCCAAACCACCAATTAACCATTAGCTGATGTAAGTTCAATTATATAAAAAAAACAAATTCCAACTTGAAATGGTTTCTTAAACAAGACTTATATGAATATCCACCGTTCACGGGAAGTTCGGAAAGTCATCGAGTCAAATGTGCCTTTAAAAGGAGATATCTTAGTGGCACAGGAGAATATATTTTTGACAAAGCTTTTATTTGGGTGTTTCCGAAAATAGTGGCCCCAAATCATCCATTTTAATAGGGTTTTCCCTTACAAACCATCCATTTTGAGGTACCACTATTTTTGGAAACATCCATTTCTCAGACTTGCATTGCCTACTTTACCCTCCGACAGTACTTGAGCAAACACCTGGGACAAATTGGGTACTCATACTATCTAATCTACAGATTTCTGATGTATTGTGGGAAAATCGTCCTATACTCAGGCAAACTAGCATGACAACAATTTGGGCCATGAGCAATTTATCATCTATTTAATGTCCTTTTGAAGATGGGACATTTCCTTTGTCATCTTTGTGTGCAGTGCATTGCAGTAGAAGTTGAACAACAACTTTGAGGTTTTCTTTGCAACAAACGTTGACACTTCAACACCCCATGTACTTCCGAGCGCCTTGGCGTTGGTCTTTGCAGCGCTGGCAGCCGCTGGCGTTCGCTTCAAGAACTCCTTAGACGGGGTCGGAGCCCAGTAACGGTCGTGGCGGTACTCCTGTGGTTTGGTTGGTGAAAACATCAAGGGAATCTAACAGTACAGCAAATGTATGGTAATTTTGGGTTGGTAATATAACGCAGGGTTATAGGGATTCCCTACTTGGAGGATCATCCCAGGACTTGTTTATAAGTGGTTAGTAACCAAATTTCTAAGCCATGAAAAGGCCATTTAGATGGGACATGTTGTCCTACTTAGGGGACTTAATAACCTTGGACCTTGGTTATTAACCACTTACTGACTGGGATGATTCTCCTAGTATGCCCCCATGAGGCTTTATTAAGCGGTTATGAACCACCATTATCCCCTCCATCCCTTAATCCCTTAGTAAGGCCTTCGGCCCCTTAGATGTTGGAAAAGGGAGGAGCGTTGGAGGTAAATCAACAAAACATACACTAAACATACTATCTTTTCAGCAAGAGGTACATGGTTTTTCTCTAAATACGCACATGATAAATCACGCACATGTGTACACTTCAAAACGAAGATCTCAGAAAGGTACGGCCATTCTATTTGTTGGTAAAAAAATGTCACATTGAAGAACTAAGGGGCCTCAACATCCAATTGTTTGATCATTTTTGATCATATGAACATACCAAGATGGATCCTCTTCAAATGGAGGAAACCAACAACAAAACAAAAACCTGTTGCATACTACCCTCCAAAGAACTAAGATATCCCCTGAAAAGTCAATTTTTGGAGTCGATGATTTTCCGTTTTCTTCCCGTTTAAAGGTGGGATATGGACGAACCGTTCACCGTTCCACCTCTCGACCGATCCCTGAGCTTCCCAAACTGTAAAGTTCGCAGCCACACGACCCTTTGGTTTAGGCCTTAGCGAGTGGAAACAGGTGAAAACCATGGACCAAAAATCTGCGGAAAATTGCCAGATGTTTTTTGGGAGTGTTAAAACATGGGCTAGTAGTGATATCATCCCATGTAGGAAGGCAAATGGAGACACTGTACATCATTTTGTTCTTATTGTCCGTGCCGAACCGAGGACACCACAAGCTAGACTATCAATTGTTCATCTCCTGCTCCTTGGTGGGTCACTCTCATAGAATTCCTCCATCCCAACAAGAACATCTGCCTAAATTATCCAATTTCTGGTGTTGCAACAATGCCATGGGTTTTTCCTTCTAATCTCTTCCATCCTAAAAAAAATGCTTCTGTCTCTAACTTTTAACGGAAATCCCTCGAAATTAGTATACATTTTGCAATTTGCACTGTTTGATCACCCCAAAAACAACGGGCAATTTGATGACCCCCTGTTGTGTTTCCTTTCTTTTTTTATCCCCCTTGGAATAACCACTTTGGTTTAGTATACCCCCAATCTATAGTATAAAACAAGCGTTTTGTGGAACGTACATTTCGGGTATATGATTTTCCTCCATTCCATAAGGGTGATTCGTACGTTTCTAGGTCTCCCGGGCACAAAGGAGGTTCCCGTGCCGGTGGACATGGGCGTCACCACGGAGGACAAGGAATCGGCGGCAGGCGAGGAGGGCTCCGAAGGGGTGGCCTGGCGGTTTGAGGGGGAATTTTTGGGGGAGGCCAAGGCCTGGTGATGATGAGATACGGTTGATATAGGTACTTGGATAGGTCGTTGATGATGGTAGTTGATATAGGTACTGTTGATATAGGTAGCTTTTATATAGGATACTGTTGATGATGATGATGATGATGAGGATGATGATGATGATGATGGTAGTTGATATAGGTAGTTTATCCCACCCTTTGGTTTATCCCAGAGGGTTGTTTATGGCACCCGGCTGATTCGGCGCCCTTGTAAGGGTTGTCGAATTTGCCGGGTGCCAAAGATAAAGTCGTGGAAGGGTTGTCGATTTTCCAAATGAGGCCCCTCGGAAATGTAAACGTAAAATCGTCCTTGGGACATAAAGGCGTGTAATGGGTGTGGAAATATGAACAAAAAGTGTCCGAAGGGGGTTCATACTTTACACTGGTCCAAAGCTACACATGTCCAAAGCGCTGATGTAACCCGTGTTCAAAGTGCCACGGAATGGACTGCTTCGGTACCTGCTCAACACATGTCCAAAGCTAATGTAACTCGTGTTCAAAGTGCTACGGAATGGACTGCTTCGGTACGTACTCAACACATGTCCAAAGCTAATGTAACTCGTGTTCTTAAGTGCTACGGAATGGACTGCTTCGGTACATACTCAACACATGTCCAAACCTAATGTAACTCGTGTTTCGAATGAACACTTTCACACAATATGAAATGAAGGTGCTGTTTCCCAGATTAACATTTTGTTCGGGAGAAACAAGAAACATATTCCATGTTCCATTTCTTTGGCAAAGGAAGCAAACTTGAATCATCAAAGATGAGTCTGGGTGTTCGGCTTTGAAAAACACAAAATCTAATGTTTTTTTTTACACGTTCAGCTCTGAAATCATCGTTTCGCTATAGCGAAACGCCAATTTTCCTCTTGGAGTCATGGCCCTGCCACACGAAATTCATGTGCATCAACATCAGGGCTTTTCAAAAGTACACAAATACCACGTTTCAAGTTCCAGGGCTAAGAATTACAAAAAGAAAAACGTGGGACACGCAAGGGCGCCGTATCAGCCGGCTACCTTGTTTATGGTAGTTTATGGTAGTTTATCCCAGTATTTACGAGGTTTTATGCATCCCTGGCTAGTTGGTGGTTGAACCAACCCATTTGAAAAATATGAGTCAAAATGGGAATCTTCCCCAAAACAGGGTTGAAAATAAAAAATGATTGAAACCACCACCTAGTTGGTTAATAGAGATCCTGATAATGGTTTATTGTAACCCCTATAGCACTGGGTAGTATAATCCCCTAGCCTAAACAACAAGATTTTGTTTCATTCTTCAAGTTATATAAGAGGGCGGCTTGCAAATCCTCCAAGTACGGTGGGGGGGCGGCCTAAACCGTTGCAACCCCTGACATTAATCCCCACAAAATTGGGGTTGTACTGGACGGAACAATGTGGCACCAACCCAAAAAATGCACTACTGAGTTGATGGAAGAAATCCAGCTAACCACCTGGGATGTAAAAAAAACTGTAAACAATTGGATCTACCAACCTCAACTCATGAACGCCGGATTTCTTCTATCAACAATATTAAGGAGAAATCCCTGAAATTTACCATAGATTTGCATCAAGTTTGATTTCACCCCCCAAAAAAAAACATGGGTCCCATTTAATGATCCCTGTTGTTGCGACCATCGACATTCCTGCAGGTTGAATTATTCAGTCTACAAACAGGATCATCAAATTGACTTGTCTCCCCTGGCGGACATGATTTAGAATTGGTATAGTAGGCACAGTATATTATCATTATATAATATAGGATACAACTGATATAAGAGCCCATCCTGGTGGTTGGGCAATTACCACGCTTACCGCGGTTACCTGGTAGTTCTACATGCAAGTCTTGGAGCCACAAAAGACAACACCGTCGCCACACAAAACCACTGATCCCAAGACTTGTTGTTGAGAAAAACACAACAAGGTGGGCTTTTTCGAGCCCAGTTCTTAATGGAGTTTTTTAACCACTAAGAATGGCCGAATGTACATAGGTTACTGGGGTTATTTCACCACGAAATAAGTGGAGATACTTCAACCTACTTATAACGCCCACCTTGAAGTCCATTTCTATTCATTACTTTCTTGAAGGTTGGCATCCTATGACACAACCTATACAAAGGTCATCAAGTTGGTGAAAGTCTAAACCCAAATTCGGGGATGTTTATTCAGAGAACAAGGCTTTTTTGAGTTCCAAATCAACAACTTATGAAACGGAATTCTCTTCAAAAGTTAATTTGCCTATAACATCCTACAACTACAAGTCTGCAAATTTTGCATTTGTTCTCCCCTTTTTCAGATGATTGCTTTGTTGCTTTATCAGGCTATGTCAATTTGCTGTTGATGTTCCTATGGAAAAAATCAGTCTTTGAGAAATCCAAAGGCCTCCAAACCCACGTTTTTTGTACGGCGGTCCGGCCTTCCCTTCAGGACGGCGCTCACAGCGGAGGTCGGCACTCACCTTGGAGGGTTTTGCAGATGGATGGAAGGTATAGGAGTTACATAATTCGTATACCTGGAAGCTGAAACATCCAATCATAAATGGTTGTTCATAGGGAAAATGGTGGTACCCTTGGGATGGTACCCTTGCAAATCAACCCCTTATACACCTTACATAGTGGGTATTTATTGGCTATATCCCCATTTAACCCCATTTATATTCCAGCAAACATTGAATGGGACCTTACCAACAGACCCCGTTCAGTAAGCTGCGATCAAGACATTAGATACTCAGGTTGGACTGTATGGTTTCCAAATCTGGCCAAAATTATCTAATTCACCAACATAGCCGGGGATTTCCCTTACTATTCGCTACTTTTTGGGGGCCCAAAACTCGTGTGAGGTCGCAAGCTAATTTGAACAGATGCAGTAAATGGTTGCGTTTTTCATAATTCGAGATGGTTGTTTAACCTGGAACCCTAAGATGACCCTTGTTTTCCATGGGATGGAGTTTGGGCCTTCTTTTGGAGGGTGAAGAAGACCCAAAACAGAGCATCTAGGTGTAAGAAGATATAGATTTTATGTATTTTTATGTATTGAGAAGCAGCAATATATGTAGATATACATATAGATATACATATACATTTGCTCATTATCTGATCTTGTCTTATCTACGTTAAATTGAATAGTATTGTGTCAGATCTAAATACGTATTTGAAATGAACAATATGTAAACTCATCTTAACTTAGATCTGAACAAGGTATACCACATTCAAGACAAAATAAAGCAAAACAAACAATATGATATCAAATTGAGTTCTACCAAATGACATCAAATTTACTTCAAATCAACCGGTATTGATACCAAATACCTTCCATCTTCATCCAAGGCCAACTTAAAACGGAGAGTCACCACCTCACAGTCACCCAAAATCATCCTCCATCGTTCCCCTCTTCTACTACCCCTGAAGTTTAACAGCATGGTTCACCCGAAAATTAGAAAGGCAACTTCGTTTTTGGAAACTATCATTTTCTGGTTCCATATTAACCTCCGGTCAACTAACATATCATATAGCAATGGAATATCCCCGTTTTCCATTGACAATTACATCTTCAAAGGGTTCAGTTTCCTTTTTTTGTTGGCTACATGCGGCATGGCTCAACAAGGTCGTTGTCCGGGCGGTCGCCCTTCTGTCCGCAATCCGACAATCGTAAAAAAGTCAGTGACTATATATGCTTCATAGCACTCCACACTGCACCACTTGCTTCTGCAACGATACGCTTTCCCATTGTGGTACACACAGCCATGTGGGAAAAAGTATGTCATACAGGTTCCACATACAATGCTTCCTCCAAAGACATATCTCATGTAACACGGTGATCCACCAAACAGTGAATTCACGGTGATGTCAGAGCCGAAGCGACTGCAACCGACGCATCTTCCCATGTTACAGCCGCCAGCGCAGCGGAAACAGCTCAACGCACATAGGACATTGAACTGCTGAACTTGGATCCTAGGCCACCCAATAAATCGCATCCCAGGGAGCACAGCCAGGGTGGTGTAGCTGTGCCCCATGTTCATTTGGCCTCATCTTGATATATGTCCTTCGCTCGTTTCAACACCCGTGGTGGAATCTTGCCCTGCATCTTTTCCATAACATGTCGCTTCCTGCCCCACACTTGTCCCAGAGTATCAAAGGGTTCATTTTCCATTGCCATGTTGGTTTATCGCAGTGTACGTATGAATGAAGGAAGAAAGCTGTAAAAACAAATTGACTTATCACTTAGCTCCTTATTATAACTTTAGACTTTAGATACCCCTCAGCTCCAAATCGCTCCCTTCCCAAGGTATCCATCTCAACCAAGCATTCACCCTGAAAGCAACACCTCCCCCTTAGCTTTCGGAAAGGATTCAAGGACCTTCCTTTGAAAAACCAATTTCCATGGGGAGAGCTGCCAATTTCTTCCATCTGGCCAACTTATGATATTTCACCTTCACCAAGATTTTATCTGATATTTCACCCGGGGTCCCATTTCCCTTAGCCGCTAACCTTTCGCTACCTTTTAAAGGGTGCCCCAAAAAACGTCGTGGATTTTCGGTCGCTAAACAGACAAAATCTTCGCTCCAAAAGACCGCGGCCGAAAGATTGGAAGTCCATAAGCTGGTCGCATCTGAGTGGATGGAGGGGAGGGAAAAAGACCATGTCCTACGAGATGGGACCTGCGGAATCGATGGGTTTCTTAGATAGAGGTATTTCACCAATTTTCACTCCTATAAATTGGCGAAAATACATGGATAACTGGGGTTCTTTCACAGAAATAAGTGGAGTTACATTTCAGGCCTCTACTTATATAACTGTTTTTTTTGATCAGGGAAACCTTCCGCCCTAAACCACCATGTAAGGGGTGTGTCTTACCCTAAACATCCTTACACGTGGAAAAGCTGCGGTTGTTTCACTACACCCAATTGTCCCTTGATTGATGGGTCACCGATTTAAATCCCTGCAGCTTGGGCTTGGGTATATATTGGGTTGTCCCCCCGGCCCAGGATGCAATCGTCACCACCAGGTTTATGATATTTTTTAGGCTTGGGCATCCCTATCAAGCTTCATTTTGCCACTATATAGTACTGGGAGGGGGGACAACCCAAGGTATAATAATGACAGAGATTTGGTTTCAAGTACTTGAAGATACTCCATTTTGTAGGGCTTTCAATCCTTTGGAACCAATTTTTCATTGCAACATCCCGAACTGCTAAAAAGACCTTTCCTCCCGTATACTTGTGGAAGTGGATTCCCCGGTTCCCAAAAAGCAATTGTTTCCTGCAAAGATTTGCTTGGATCGTTCCACTGGGCATCACTGGCATCTTGGGCATGTCAGAAAAGTAGATATTGACAGCCACGGTTATATTGGTGGACCACCAAGGGGCAACATCACTCAAATTCACCATGACATGTTCATTCAAAAATAAAAAACCCACCCAAAAAAATGATGAGTATGATACTAATGTTTTTTCCATGATTTCTGAACATTGCGGCGCTGCAAAAAGAAGAACTCCTGGCCTGGTCCTTTGAGAACTGCTTTAACCTGGCCATTTTTGGGAGTTTTTCTCTGGGTGTTTCACCCAAGGGGTTGGATCTGTCCAGTTCAAGTGCTCACCAATTGTCACCAAACATTTCGTTGGTACCTAAAATGGAGGAACCCTCACCTAACACCTATATGTAAGGCTGATGTAGGGAAAAACCCACCCACACCCCCAAAATAGCCTGATAAGGTTCAATACCTCCATTTTAGGTACCTGAAATGGTTGGTGCAAAATGTAAAAACTCGTGGTGCTCTCTGGGAATCACACCTAAACAAAAAAACAAACACCGCGTATAGCTTCCTAATTCATTGGAAGCTTCTTGGGAAAAGATTGCTTTCGCAGGAGAAACTTCCAGCACCAGACTCGATTGCTTTTTTCCCCTGAAACAAAGATCCGTCAGATCCGTGTAGGGGATACAATATATCAGTACTGACTGCATGTGTGATGACAGTGTGCCCACGGAGTGTCCAAAAGTATTGGTTTCGAGCCAAAAAATATAATTCAACCAAAATAAAATCACAAAACACCAATTCCTGGTGTGACGTTTCTTGTTTGGTAATTTAAATTCACTTAGACCCTCCGTTTGCCTCTCAAATTTCAGCCCTCAGTTTTATTTTAATGGGGTCCAAATTTCACGCCCTAGGAAGATTGAGGTATGTACAGGATCCATGCATGTTATATCTACCTACATGAATGGTTGATTTTCATGGTAAATGTAAGTACATGTAGTTTTACTGGTTGGTGGTGTCAACCCATCTGAAAAAATATTAGTTAAAATTCGATCATTTCCCCAAGTAGCGGCAAAAAAGAAAAGATATTTGAAAACACCAACCAGTAGTTTCATATAGCACACATGGATCCTATGGGATGTATCTTCAACAAACAACGCCAAACCTCCCAGAGCTGCTGGGGTGTTTTCTGAAAAAACAAAGATTTTCTGGTGCAAAGTGGGTCTAAAAAAAAAGTGGTACGTAGGGTGAAATAACTCCTAGTTGGTGGTTTCAACCCAACTGAAAAATATTAGTCAAATTGGATCATTTCCCCAGGGCTGGGTGAAAATAAAAAATGTTTGAAACCACCACCTAGACTCCATTCATAGAGCTGAACTAACCACAGTGAAACCAATTACATTTTCGGCCATTTATGGGTGAAAGAACTCCAATTTCTTCCCGATCGTAGGGGAGAATGGCTTCAAAATCAGTCATTTCAAAAAGCAATGAATGGTATGCCCAATGGCCATGGTAATCAATCACATCTAGGTATCAGAAATGATAAGGCTTGCAATACTTGACCAACACAAGTCTGCACATAATTAGTCCTATTCTGAATACTCACAGCAAATTTGCTGTTCAACACTTTGCCCTGAGAAGTCGTCAACTCCACCTTTCCTTACCATTCGGCACCTGTAGACGACAACGTGAACCCAATGGCAAGTCCAAAGATGAAGGAGACCTCATCCATTGTGGGACCATGTGGGACCAATCCACCATCTTTTCCGACCTTTTGCGTGGTCATATGTTAGCCCTGAAACTAACAGCCAAAGCACCTGAAAATGGACAGTTGGAAGATTATTTGTTGGGGGTCGGCCCATTTTCAGGTTTTTTAGGGAGCCCTCTGGGGTAATTTATTGGTTGCTTTTTTCAAAAAATCGCTTCTGCAAAAAATTCTGCGTACCAAAAAAATCAACTCATCTGAGTGTAGTATAAATCTGATTCCACCAGACTGTAGAGGTTGAGTACTTTCAAGGCTTAGATTGATGGCCCAACTTACCAATATGAAACCCTTAGAAGAAGGCAACGGTTTCTGCGAAAAGAAAAGTTTGAATTTGAAACTCCATAACGACATGGTGGATGAAAACTGGAAAACTCAAAAACACAAGTTTGCCATCTTCCTGACCATCTGTTGGAAGTGGCATACTGATTTTTTTCTGTATTGATTGTCCAGAAATTAAGTGAATTTCAGTGAGGACCAGAATGATCAACTGAAACATCAAAAGAACCAACTCGACCGGGCTGAGCATATAAACTTTAAAAAACACTGCCCGACCGTGGTGCCCTGACGGCCATCTTTGCCCAGCATTTCAAGGAAAGCATGTTCCCGTGTCAAAGCGTTCTTTTTCCGCTGGGGTGAACCCCCCGTTGCCCACGCTTTGTGTCAACAAAAACCATATCAAAGCCGCGTTAGAACCATAGAAGTCTTGTTTGTTTCAAAGTCAGGGCTGATACAGCCATTGTTGATGAATTACACCTACAAATTAGCAGCTGGACCCTGGACCACGCTGGACCCCCGCCAAAAAAAAACGCACGTGCGGATCTTCTTGTATAGAGTCTGTATCATATATACACATGCATATTTTCTTTCAAACAAAAAAATCCGCAAAGGATTCAGAATACCCAATCCAATCACAAAAAACTCAGCTCCCGAACCGTTCCACATACTGAGTTGTGATATTCTCTTCATTATCCTCGGCCGACACGGGCCGATTGGATGATTCTCAGGAGTCGAAGTTGGTCGCAAGTTGTGCCTTGTGAAGCTGGGATTAAAAAAAAACATCTCCTGGGGTGGAAAAACTTGGCTGCTTCAACAACAAATCACCACTAAAACATGGCAACCCTTAGGTCCCTTGCTAAAAGTTAAACTTTTAGTGGGTTATATCAGTCAAAGAGTGCACAGGTGGCACCGCACATCGCAGGCGAAAAGATTTAGTGGGTTATATGTAAAATCCCACTAAACTCAAAGGAGCTAAGGCTAAGGGAATAAGGCTAATCTAAGATGTGCCCAGAAAATGTGACGGAAACCTTCCACAAAATCATCCAAAATAGCTTATTGCTCTCCCAAAAAAAATGAGCTTGATAATTGTGGATGTGCCGGAGAAAAAAAACATCTGTTACATGTTCTTTTTGTTCTCCACCAGCTGAAGGTCCTTCGATTCTTCAAGTTTAATGCCGGTTGGCAAAGAAATCATTGAACACCAAAAAAGGCTCTCACTAGGATGTCCCAGGAAATTAGTAAAAGGTTAGTAAGCAGGTTTTAACCCCAATATACCCCATTTATAAGTAGGTTAGCCATTTACTAACCATTTTCTAACTTTCTGGAACATCTCCAAGCAGGATGGGTCCAAATTGGCCATGTTTTTTGGACCCGTTTGGTCGAACCTAAGTCAGCTGTTTGTCAGGATCTGATGTCAAGATTGCTATCCCTGATCTTCCAGTTCCCTTTGGTATTTGGAACCAAGCTCCCAGTTACCAATACATCAGGTAACCAGAGCCCTGGTTCCAAAATATATAGGGAACCGGAAGAGGAGGGTATGATAAGATGTCAAAGGTGGGCGCCTCACTTCAAATAGGATTTGACAGGATGTCGGAAGTTATGTCAAGCTGAATTTGTCAGATAAGGTGTCAGAAGGCACGTGAACGGACAAAGAGATGTCAAACAAAAAAGTCAGATAAGAGGAGGCATGTCAAATAAAATGTTACCCTCCCCTGAAAGTAACAGCAAAAGCACCTGAAAATGGATGGTTGGAAGACTATTTTCCTTTTTGGAAGGTCCCTTTTCAGGTGCTATCTAGTTTCAGGGAGGGTAGATATAATGTCAGAAAATTTTTGGACATGGCTTGCGTCAAACAGTCTGATACAGAGAAACAATGATGTGAGTCCCGAAACGGGACTTTTGGCTGAAGGTTCTGTACTCTGAACATGCAACGTGTATGCCTCTAACTGTGTCCAGACTTCTAGTAACTTTAGTTCGGCACAATGTCAGAGATGAAATGCCATGGTGGGGATCAATAGAAGTTACGTTTGAATAATTGTAATGAACAAATTCATCATATATGTTTTTTTGGAAACTTTACAAATAAAAGCCGGGCGAAATACACTCTATAGATTTATGGTGAAAACCAATCAACAAGTGACTCCTTTTTGTGCTGGATGATCGTTTCTTTGAAAACTTGAAAACTTGGCTTCAATGCCAAGAAATCACTGAAGTCATTGTTGACACAAGAAGTGCAGCGCAAAAGGGTGCGAAATTTACCATGTTTTCCCCACATATCTAGTTGGAAAGTATTTTCCATCGTAACAGAAGTGGAAAATGAGATGAATTGAATCAACAAAAAAACCCTGTAGGATCCATGGCGCTGGCATATACCTACTAATCTACTAGAAAATGAACCAAATGCAGGCCCTACCAGATATAAGTAGGGTGACAACTCCACTTACAGTGGTGATTTCACCCCAGTCAACCCATTTATTGTCGGGGCCCTTCTGTAAGGTAAATATACCACGCCTGGATCATATTGGGCCTTTAGTAGGGATCATTATTTATTACCATCCCTGAAACTAACAGCAAGAGCCCCCTGAAAACTTGCTAAGTCCTGAAAGGAAGGGGGGAACTTCCCGGAAGACACAAAGGACCTAGTTTCTACGAAAAACACCCGGCATGACTTTCCATGAAATACTAGTTGTTTAAGAGGGATCCTTATAACTTATAATGGTTTAGTGTAGGGTAATCCCCACATAAGCTGGGTAGCATAATCCCTGGTATACCCGAAACAACCAAACAACCAGTTTTTTTTCATTGCTCACCTGGTTTTTTTCAAGTGGGAAAAATCCTCGTCCATCGTTGGTGGAAAAATAATTATCACCCAATGAATCTCCTCAAGGGGACAAGGGAAGCACCAAAAAAATGCCGCTGAAGCGTTAATCCCATGAGAAGCCCTGGATGAAATTAACGGGATCCACAAATGAAAAACACAGTTTGGCTTATATGGGCCGTAATATTTGTATATATGATTGTAAATCAAAAGGACAACCAGGATTTGACTCTATCACTTTGTTTTTGGTTGGACTGTCCTTAAAAAGACGAAGACAACGACCCTCATCAACGAGTCATTCAAATCCACACGGACACAACACTGGGATCCGCATTTCCCAAACAGTTGCAAGAAAAAAAACAAAACGATCGTTATGTCAGTAGGGTCGCCCATTCAACCCTACTTTTAAAATAGATAATAACAATTACCAATTTGAAAGGTGCCATTCAAAGGGGGATTAAGGCCAATTTAAAACTATTGTGGGGCCCACCTTGTATGGGTGTTCTTTTCTTCAACACATCAGCCGCATCTCTCCTGTCACCAAGGTGCGAAGCGCCCGAGGCAAAACAACATGGGACCCTACCAATGCCCTCAGGGCACCACTGCTAAAAGTCAAACTTTGAAGGCCTGCTGGCCATGTCACGTTGTCCAGGCTCTGATTGAAACGCGATCCAAAGGTCAAACTTTGAAGGCCTGCTGGCCATGTCACGTTGTCCAGGCTCTGATTGAAGAACCAACCAAAAGACAAACTTTGAAGGCCTGCTGGCCATGTTACATTGTCCAGGCTCTGATTGAACTCTCCTTGAAAAGTCAAGCCACATTGTCCAGGCTCTGATTAAAACGCGATCCAAAGGTCAAACTTTGAAGGCCTGCTGGCCATGTCACATTGTCCAGGCTCTGATTGAAGTCACGTCCCAAAGTCAAACTTTGAAGGCCTGCTGGCCATCTCACGTTGTCCAGGC
>DF240708.1:83271-104403 GCA_000507305.1 Breviolum minutum Mf 1.05b.01
TTGAAGGCCTGCTGGCCATGTCACATTGTCCAGGCTCTGATCGAACTCGTGTCCCAAAGTCAAACTTTGAAGGCCTGCTGGCCATGTCACATTGTCCAGGCTCTGCTTAAATAAAGTATCAAAAGTCAAACTTTCAAGGCCTGCTGGCCATGTCGAGTTGTCCAGGCTCTGATCGAAACAATGCACCAAGGGCCCCAAAGTCAAGCTTTTAAGGCCTGCTGGCCATGTCAGGTTGTCCACGTTCAGATCAAAGCGGCCTTTAAAAGTCAAACTTTGGAGGCCTGCTGGCCATGTCACATTGTGAAGGCTCTGATCGAAAAAATGCCCGAAAGTCAAAGTTTGAAGGCCGGCTGGCCATGTCACATTGTCCAGGCCCTGATTGAACTCTCCTTGAAAAGTCAAACTTTGAAGGTGTGCTGGCCATGCCACATTGTCCAGGCTCTGATTGAAATGCTGTCCAAAAGCCAAGCATTGAAGGCCTGCTGGCCATGTCACGTTGTCCAGGCTCTGATTGAAGAACCAACCAAAAGTTAAACTTTGAAGGCCTGCTGGCCATGTCACATTGTCCAGGTTCTGATTGAAGAACCAACCAAAAGTCAAACTTTGAAGGCCTGCTGGCCATCTCACGTTGTCCAGGCTCTGATTGAAATGCTGTCCAAAAGCCAAGCATTGAAGACCTGCTGGCCATGTCACATTGTCCAGGCTGTGACTGAAGTCGCGTCCCAAAGTCAAGCTTTGAAGGCCTGCTGGCAATCTCACATGATGAAGTCTCTCATTGAAACCAGGCGCAAATGTCAAGGTGCGAAGGCTCTTGGGTAAATTGTTCAGCAAGGCATTTTTTTGGTGATCGACCCCTGTCATTTCGGTAATCCCGCTCAATGAGAACTCAGCATCCTCAACACTGTACCCCTGGGCAAAACGCCAAGCAGCATCCAAATTGACGGGCATGTAGGTAGCCGACACCTGTGCCCGTTGACCTCCAAGTCCTTGTTGTTGCAGACTTTTATGCAGCAGGAGCCTTGAAGTATGGGACACAACTAGCTGAAGGCCCGGCTTGGATGAAATTTTGTCCAAAATCATCTTCCACAACTCGCGGCCAAGCATGGAGTCTGCTACATTCAATGTCAACATGCATTCGCCACTGATGCTTATCACTTCGAGCTCTGTTAGCCCTTCTCCCACAGCGCTGCTGGCTCTATCATCCTTGTCATAGATGCGGCGACGCTTGTTTTGTTCCATAGGCACTGTACAATCAGGATGTGAATTACCTCCTGATGGATGAAGATCAAGCAAATGATTATAAAACTGCCATTACTAGGTTACTAGGTACAGCATTTGTATGAAATAGAAAAAACAAACAAGAACTCAGCTGAGTCGATGAGGCCGGCTATTGATAAACCCGGAAAAAAATATGATAAGTCTATACCTTGGTCCCTGGTTTATTAATATCCTGGTGGTAAATAACCCGTAAGGACTTATTTCTTGGGGTGGTGGGGTAGGCTTTTTAAAGGGTTTTTTTTACCACCAGGATACCCATGAAAAGAGGCAGGCAATTTCTTGGGGGCAAGCTGAAGTTTGACATGGTTCAGCTGAAAATCAACCCATGGAAAAGGAGATTCCGAACTTGGAAACCATCATTTTCAGGTTCCACATGACCCAAAAGTGCCTTTTAAAAAGAGGATATTGGACAGTTCCCAGGAGGGTAGTACCTAAAAAATTGGACGATGTGACGCGTTTATCTTTCTGGCGGACAAAAAAAAGGTGGCGGCACACTGATCAAAGGAACGATCAAACGCACTAAAGAAAACAATATATATATAATATGAATGAATTGAAATCAACCAAACAAAGTAAACTCATTATAACCAACCCTCATAGAAAAATACATGTTATACAAAAAGTGTTTGTTGCTTGGTATTTCATGACTCATGTTGATTTATTCGTCTTGTTATGCTGTGCAAATCTGAAAAATCACATGTTTCGAGTCGGTATTTCCCTTCGTGCAAATTCAAACCTCTGGCGCTTGAAGATTGCGGAAAAGGTGTCTAAAGTCTATCTGTTCTTTTGCTTCCCATCTACAAACAACATCAACCCAGAACAAAAGAAGTAACAAAATCCATCAACTGTGAAAAATCATTGAACATCTGGGAGT
Organism: Breviolum minutum Mf 1.05b.01; assembly: GCA_000507305.1. Classification (NCBI taxonomy): domain Eukaryota; class Dinophyceae; order Suessiales; family Symbiodiniaceae; genus Breviolum; species Breviolum minutum. The sequence goes on from DF240708.1 coordinate 85,424, forward strand.
AAGATCGAACAAAAACCATCCACCCAACCCACAGTCTTCCAAAATATCTTCAAACAATATGCCTGGTGTGCGTTTAAACAAAAACCTATGAAACTTAACCCTCAGAAATGGTGTGAGGTACCGCATCAGCAAAAAACATCTATGTCCTCCCAAAGTGCTATTGAAAAAATGTTTACATATGTATAGAATTGAAATATATTGAAAGTTTAGCAAAACGTCTAGATATGAAAACATATCTTTTTTATCTATACATATATGATAAATATGGACCCTCCAAGGGGTACCAACTGGATGGGAAAGGAATCAATTAAGCAACCCCTTAGGGTTTCAACACCACCCTTTGGAGGGTGCTGGTACACATGTGTATCTTCTCAAAACAGGTAGTCATCAGAACAATAAAAACACAGAAACACAAGTTTAAAGTTGTACATGGTTATAAACACCAAATATGAATCTATGTATATAACCGTTTCACAAATCCTTCTTCCTACCTACAGTAGCAGTGAACAATGGGCGTATCGATACGTACACCACTTTCAAGCTACTAACTGCTGATCAAAAATCAGCTCCTTGTAAAAATAGCTCATAAACATTTCATTCGCAAAAGAATCATTCAGAATGAACACCCAACAAAGAGGCCGGGGGCATCTAAGCCAAATGTGTTCTAATTCTAGGGTCACATCAACAAGCACCCCCGAAAGAAAAGTTCGAGTTTACGATTTTCAGTGTTCCTACAATTTTTCTGATAGTGGCAGGCTGAGTTTTGCTGCAAAATCTTGGAAGTTTATGGACCAAATAATTCGAATGGCGAAGAAAACACTTTCAATTATCCATTGGCGCAACAAATAATCTTTTGAGATACCGCAAAAAAGAACACAATTTTCTTTCCAAACCAAAATCTTTCACTTCTTCTGAGTAGCTGTCCTAGTGAAAAAAACACAGGAAACCACATCCTGCAGGCGCTGAGTGTAGCTGACCACTTCGCACCATAACACTTCGAAGCCTCGTTGGGCCTCCCAAGGATTGTGACATAAAGCTCTCGGTGGCACCGCAGCACACATCGAAGTCACAAATCTTCCCTCAAATTAGGTGTATCTAGGTGTTTTGAAACCATCATTGGAAGTTTCAGAGGTGTTTGCTGTTAGTTTCAGAGAGGATAGATCACTTCTGTTGCTTGCGTTTTCCTCCAAGTAAATAGTCCAATCAGCTCACATTGGGGATTGTGATGAAAACAACGAGATTGAAAAACAAATACCCCCATGAAATTTAAGGAATTGATACAGTACCCTAAAATGACCGCACATTTGAAGCCGGAGATACACTTTTGAAAAAGCCATCATTTTGGGGACATCTATGTTAAATTCCGGGGGTGTAACCGTTTGACGTTAAAACATGTCCAAAGAACAAGAAACCACCTACAACAGAATTCCAATGTGACAAATCAAAATCGAAAATGGCTTGTTGTTTTTGTTTGCTTGTTGCCCAAACAGCCTGAAACCATTTCATCCCCGGCGAGAGATTCACCATAGAATCATAGAATTAGAAATCATTAGCATTGATTGTTCCTATCTGCAAAGGATATGCCGAACCCCATCTTGCGTGATAGAAGCATCATCATAAACACGCAGAAGCTAGTTTCGATTTGTGCCGGAAATGTTTTCAACCAACGGTAGTTGGCTGTTCACGAATTCCCACACTTCAAAAGTCAAATTATAATTAAAATTTATTCAAAGTTCAAGATGGATACCCAAACCATCACAATCATGATGTACTGGAAAAGGTGTTGCCTTTGCACTATGGCACTTTGTGCCTGTAATGGTATCCATGTCGATATTGTAGGGGTTCCAACCCCTATCAAATGTAGTCCTTTCTTTGGTATGGGGTTTATGATCGTGCTACTAAACCCACCTTCTATCTGAACCAAACCCATTGATAATAATATATGACTGCAGTAGTAGGTAATAACCCATCTTAGTAAATCTCCGGAAATCCGGCACTTTTTCCAAAAAACAGTTGAGGTCAGAGGTTTATCAATGTCTTTTAAATCCTCATTTTTTTCTGTCAAAAAGCCGTGGTTCTCATGTGAACAAAGAAAAAACCCAGGTGCTTCGGAAGCGCCGGAAGTTTCTGAAGACATCAACTGGTCCACAACGTTACCTCTGAGATGGTAGGTGCTGCTTCCCAATCAAACAGCCTCACCACCGAAGACGGCCAAGAAGGCATGGTGCATGGTGAACACGAAACACTGAGATTCGATATTGGAATTATTGATGAGAGATGATCCACTACTACCTACACTTCCAACACTATCCACTTTGTGAGGCTGTAGTTGAACATCCATATATGATCAATCAATAAAAACAAACACTCAAGAGAGAAGGGCTATGAATTTTGGTCGCATGTGGCTGACTGCCTTCGTCTACGTACTGTCTCTTGATACACGTGTCGAGTACATATTAAGTGAATCGATATTATGTTACATTGGGGGAGTATATAGTTACCATACAACTTATACATCTATGAAAAAACATGCATGTCTATACAATCAAGTAGGTGAATCTCAATTAATTATATAAGTATCAAACTATTCCGTAACATTTTTTGGACCCCCTTATGGAGAGGTTTGACTCTGTTTTTAGCAGGGTTCTGGGATCTCCAAAACCAGTGACTTGAGATTCCAATGAGCTTTGGGTATATAAGAATATACAAGCATATACAAGCTACTAAATCAAGTAGGTGAATCTCAATTAATATCTTGGAACTACCCCCCACCCAGTAACAGTCACCACCAGGATGATTCCATTTTTAGTAGGGAATCCTTATAAACCTTCATTTGTGACTGTTACTGGGCGGGGGGTAGACCTAATTAATATCTAACAACACCAACATGAAGGCGATCCTTTCCTTTACGACGATCAGCACAAAAGCGATGATTGATGGAAGGAGACATGGTCGCTGCCAGCTTTGAAGGATAATTGCCAATTCCCACCAATCCGCCTATTAGGGGTGAAGAAACCCCACAGTTACCCATTAACAAGGCCATTTATAATGTTTCCAGCCCCATTTAGAACTGGTAAACAAAACAATGAAACAACTATCTTACAATAGGTGACTGCTGATGCCTCTAATAAAATCAGGACAAACAACGCAATGAAAACAGGTTATTTGAGCCAGGCAAATGCCAATTGTGAAAGTTATGGCTGTTAAAACAGCCATATCGTGGAATTGAAATGTGGTATACCAACTATGATGGTTTGATTTTGATATACACTCCTTGAAACTAACATAGCACCTGAAAACACTGGGGTTGGAAGGCCTTTTCTCGTAGGTGCCGTGGTGCCGTGGCCGCCATCCCCTTTTCGGCACGAGGCCCCGCACCATGACAGGCGCACAGCGCCGGAGGTGAGGGAGGTCACCTGGATAAACTATCTATCAACTATGAAAACCAATGACATACCAATCACTCATATCGAGATAAATGTTAGTCAATTTGAACAACAGCAACGACAACGACGACGACGACGACAACAACAACAACGACAACAACAAGGAAGGGGCTCCAGTCTTTGTCTCTACCAACAACAGCAACAACAGCAACAACAACAACAACAACAAGAATAACAACAAGAATAACAACAAGAATAACAACAAGAATAACAACAAGAAGAACAACAACAAGAACAACAACAAGAACAACAACAAGAACAACAACAAGAACAACAACACCAAGAACAACAAGAACAACAAGAACAACAAGAACAACAAGAACAACAACAACAACAACAACAACAACAACAACTTCTTGCACTATTATGTGTGCAATGTCAATTAACAACTGGAACAGCTGGATACATGCTGTGGGCTCGCATTTCTTCCCGACACATCAAGTTAGTCTTCAAGGGCACATCAGCTCAGTCTTCGTGCCTTTCACCATCACCAGGACGATTTGGCACGTCTTCCATGGCCGCCATAGATCGACCACATCAGCGCTCCATCCTGGTCTCATCGTAAGCCTCTGCACCGTAGCTTTTGCCTTGGTCCTCGGGGGCCAAGCTTGGCAGCCACGAAGCCACGAAGCCAAGTCGTCGGGCGCCAAGTTGCTGGGGCAGTTGTGGCACTTCCAAAGCATGTGCCCTGCTTGCCGTTGCCGAGCCTCCGTAAGTTGCCACTTGTCCTCATAGACCTCCAATGCATGCTTCAGATTCTCTTCTTGGTTGCCCTATAGCCTATAGACTATTCTCCATGTTTTTCTATAGTTTATCACACGCTCATTTTGATAAGCTACACACTCTCGATTTCCATCCAAATGACAAAACTTTCAAACTCTTCCTTTTATCCTCAAAGCGCCGGATGCTTCATCACTTTTGCAACTCTGAAACAGTTTTTTTCATTCCATGACTTGTAAGTGGTTAATAACCATGATGATCGTAAGTCCCCAAGACCTGGGGTTGTGTGACCCCTTCCCCAAATGGCCATTTGTTTGGCTTATAAATGGTGGTTACTAACTAACTACCTACTAACTGGGATGGATAGTAGGGAATGAGAACCAACGTCTTACGACCACCAATGTCTGATCCTCCGGCTGGAAGATCTCTGGCACAATCCATAGCAACAAAACTGGGTCAGTTTCAGTGTGGATAATGATTCTCAAGACACCAAAAATGCATTAAAAGTACACCCTGTGACATCCTGCAACATGTGACATCCTGAAAAATTGAATGCGGTCCAAGAGATAAAATATGAAATCAAAGGATTCCAAGGCCCCTGCTTTTGAGACATGCACATCTCCTAACGAGGAAGCTGGTTTAAAGCAACATGACATAGCCTATTTAGTAAAATAACATAGCCGGCTGGAAATTTCTCATTCCTCTTAGATACCATCAAAGTTAAGTGGATTTTCCAGCCAGCTATTTTAGTTTACCAGAGAGTGGATAGGATCTGTGTCATCCACTTGCTTCATTTACACAATTGCAATCTACACAATTCTATTTGGTGGTTTCAACCCCTTTGAAAAATATTAGTCAAAATGGAAATCTTCCCCAAATAGGGATGAAAATAAAAAAAGTACTTGAAACCACCAGCTAGAATTCATACTGCGCCCCAACCAAACCATATTGCTCCAAATTCCCCTGTGAGGCTCCGTGTTTAGGTAACCAAAACCCCCTCGCAAAACTACTTGGAGCATAAGGGGAACAAACATCAACATGTTTTGCCTAGGAGTCGTTCTTATACAACCAAAAAGGCATGAATTCTTAGGCCCCTTAAAGAGGCGGAAAGGCGTATTTAGTACTAATATCTAGCCACTCCCTAGAACTATATAACAGCTTGCACCTGCAAAATGGGGGAGAGTACTTTTCCTTGTTGGGAAGGTCTATTTTCAAGGGTAATTTTTCCATATGTTTTTTTGCAGGTAAAATTGCTGCTACTTTCCAGGCAACGTAGCACCCCATCCCTGCACCTGCGCCACCACGCCATAAGGAACTGAACATACCTCTGGTACCTTGTGACTCGATCCAAAAAACACCAGAAGCCTTGTTACCTCTTTTGTCAGTTCAGCAACGGCAACAAAACCCTTATGAGATTTCATATTGTACTAGTTCGTTCATAGGGATCCTTATAATGGCCTATTATAACCCCCCTAGAATTGGGTAGGATAATCCCTATATACGCTAAACAGGCAGGGTCTTTGGGTACTGCTCTGCTAGTTCATATAGAAATTTCCAGTTCGTGGTGATCCAAAATGACTTCCCGATGTGACATCCCTGACTGGGTAAGGGATGATTTACACCCCATATATAAAATATAAACAACTAGTGGTTGGATCTTCACTCAAATCCCATAGGATCAATGTATGCTATTTTTAACATATTTGAACCTACATTTGGTTGACTTCTTATATGGTAAATTAGAAGGTAAATATACCGTTCGTCCCATGGATCCTATGGGAATGAACTCATGGAAACAACAAAAACAGTCGGATCCTTCTTGCAAATCCATGATCGGGAAATCGAAGAGTGGAACATCCGTAGCCATCAGTGATACTGTTGATTGTTCAGAAAACCGGCGTTCACCAGGTTGGTAGTTTATCCCGTTATTTACGAGGTTTATACATTCCAGGTGCTGATCGCCGGATTTCTGAACTATCAACAGTACGAAACATGAAATATCACGAAACATGAAGCAAAATTCCCAAAAATCAATCGTAAACTTTGATATCTACCCTTCCTCAAACTAGTTAGCAAAATGAACAGTCGTGAAATTTGTTGAATCCAGCTTCTTCCAGTCGTGACCTTTTGATCACCCAAATGGAGGTCACTTTTCACCACTGAAAAGGACACTTGGGATCTCCAAGAAAGGTCACTTGACTTGGAAGAACCAGGCCCCATGAAATACTGGTTGCCTAAATACGGGATCCTGAAATTATGGCTGATTTATGCTGCAGAACTTGGTGGTTGTTCATCCCCTATCAAAAAAAGCAGGGTCTTGAAAATGCATTGCAACATGAACATCTAATCTACCTAACCATCACATGAAGGGTCCTACATGCTTGTTTTCCAGTGTGTCCAATTTATCTGCTGATGCTATTGCTGTCAATAGTTAACATCCTGTACAAATATCACTTGATATGGTGAATAGCCCCTTCAGAACGGGGTTTCTCCCCCTCAATCGATGAGAGGAACAGGAGAGGAGCACTCACTAAAACAGTTGTTTTTGATGCTAGATAAACAAGTCTCTGATTCATGTTTGTTTCATCCAGTTACTATAAATGACCGAAAATAATTGGTAACTGATGGTAACTGGGGTTATTTCACTCTACATATAACTGCTTTTTAAACCCACCATGTAAAACACTTAGTTTTTGATGTTCGTGTCTTACGACCTGGCAGGTAGTTTCCTGCAAAGTTCCAGGTCTACCATTTTTCAGAAGGTACCCCAGGCTTTGAAGCTGTAACTTCGCATAAGGATTTCTCCTTATGAGTGGAACAAAAAAAATCAGCGTTGTTAAACAGGTTCTTCCGTTCGTGACCTTTCTTTCGAGATTCTTTTCAGGCGTTATAGAAGTGACCTCCCTTTAAGGCTGATTCAATAGGACACGACTGGAAGAAACTGGTAGAGAGTTTTTTTTGTATAATTTCAAATTAAGGGTACGGTATTTCCATTTTTCTCTTTAAGATTTCTGAGAAGCTTAGTGAAAGTTACGCCTGCTGCATGAAAAACAACTTTTTTGTTGACGTCATTCTGGCATGGACCCACCGTCGTTAAGTTTAACAGTTCACCTTTGGACGACTTGAGAATGGGTTTTCGTCACTTGTCTGCTTTGAACCTCAGCATTCATGCTCCGGTTGACCTTAAATTGAAATGATGTTTTTTGGTACCTAAATAGGAGTTTTCTCCAAAGAATCTTTTAAACAAGGTCAACTTTGAACATGTAGCAGTAGACCTCATTGGGGGAGATGGGGACCATACTATGTGTACAGTACTATAGCACATGATTGAAAGGGGTATGGGGTGGGTGATATAAATTGCATCTACAATCTATTCTCCTGGACACTCAATTGGGGTTGGTGTATTTACCTACATTTAAACCCCTAAAACCTGCCCACATCTAGGTACAGTAAATAGATCCGCCCCATTAAGTGTGTCTGTTTTATGTTTTTTTTCTTTCCATTTTTCTTGCCCTTTTAATGGCATTACGTGGTGAACAAATAGGTTTTTTTTCTACGTATCACCGCGTATCACGGGACCTCCTCTACCGCGTCATCTTCTGATTGCAACGCCAAAAGAACTGCCTGCCACACAAAAAAGGCACCGGCTCTACAAAGGTGAGCTTTACAACCAAAACATAATAAAATCCAGTTGTAGCCCCCTATAATAAGTATAGGGTGATTTATAAACAGCAGATATACCCATGTATTTTTTGGGTCATTTAAACCAGTTAAAAAAAGTATGTAGGGTGATCAATATCTTCACTTTTTTGGGGGTGAATTTTTGTTCAGCCCAATGTGAAACCCAACTTATATACAAGGCCCATTTACAGAGCAGGAGAGCATGTTTCAGATGACGTTAACTAATAGAAAAGAAATACTTTAGAGAAGAAACACACTTAAAATCCATGTTGAGTCGTTTAATCTATTTATTCTAAACCAATGCTGAATGGTTCTTCAGCGTACATCCACCAAACATATCATTTTCAAAATATATACATGGTCTAATAAAGGCTTAGCAGAAACTGCGGATGATATTCACTCCTTATTAATGTCTTATTAAATGTTCTTGTGATTATAATGCATTATTTCTGTATTTTGGGTAAGAGGAAATTCGTTGAACAGCCCTGACACAAAGAAGCCGGCAGACCACACAAAGAGCCGTTGGATGTCTTGTCTTTTGAGTCTATCCGACCACTATAAACTGCTTCCATCAAGCTGAATTGTTGCGGATGCAATCGACGTTGGATATTGAAACTCACCTTCTACAAAATGATCTCACTTTTCCAAGAAAGATACAACACACCCCTAGAGCACACCCCAGACAATCCCCCTAGACAACTATGAAAGGAATCCCTTTATGGCCTGTTGTTAGAGGTTTAGGGGTGTGTTCCAAAGGTGTGTTGAAACAACCTTAGAACTTTGAATTCAACCACACAGACATAGATTTCATGGCGGAAATGGTAAGGAACTAACATATCCAATCTCGAAGCCATGGCACCCCCCTTCCCCCCTTTCCCCCTTGACACCTCCCGTGAAGGTGGTTGTGGTGGCGGAGTGGGTGGCTCATCCTGGGAGCGAAAAATATGGGACCTAAATCTTGGATGATCCATGTATAATTGGAATAGTTGCCTACATGAATGGCATAAATTTATATGGTAAATGGAGGTAAATATATTCCATACATGGAGCCTGGAGCATATATAATATATATATATGGTATATAGATCACAAAGGAACGGTCTCAACCTACGATTTCATTCATCTCAAATCCATGAAAATGCTTTACGAAATCCTCCTCTGACTTGGGATGAATCCTTCGACGTGAAAAGTTGTTGAAAAAACGAAGCAGATTCAGAAACTCCCAGGGCCCCAGACATCCAGACACTCAATATATCTGTATATGTACCTATATGTTTGGTTCATCTGTATGGTAAATTAGTAGGCAAACAAACCAACCCCGTTGAGTACATGGGAAAAGTATGAAAAAAACAACACAGGCGGCCCAAACAAATCTACTTCATGAAAATGGTGAAATGATCGTTTCGAGCAACTGATTTTTGCTGTCAGTTCAAGGGTTTTTTTGGGTTGGCCAAAAACCGGAAAAATCTCAATGGCCTCAAAATTCTCCGTATGTTTTTGTGGAGTTAGAGTTTTTCTCAAAGATCTTGATATCACTGAGATTACAACTGCTGTGTAGACCACTAAAACCATCACCATCCAGGGTTTTGGGCCCCTCCAAAATCATCAATCCGTTTTAGGAAACCATGGTATTGTAGAGGTATCATTTTCGGACATTCCCAACTGATACCTTTGATTTTTGGGCGTGCCTTCAGAAAATAGTAACTATAGCCTTTTATCTGGGCATTTCACTATAATTCCTAGACTAACCCGAATTGTTGTTCGGGCAGCTTCGACAAACAATTCCCCACAATTCCCACCAATTTTGGGGTGACATTCCCAGTGGGTTGGTAAGTCGCGATGAAATTTGCGCAGAATGGCAATGGGAAAGGTTGGTAAACAAAAACATGATGTTTCATGTCATCCTGGTGGTCACTGTTCATTACTGTAAGGGGGGCAGCGCCTAAACCCCTAGGATCCATGGAACTGGAAGATTTACCTTTTCCATACATGAGTATAAGTGCCAAAGCTTGGTACTTTGTCGGGGGTTTGCCATAATCACTTGAAACAACTACCCCTAAAGAATTTGGAAAAAACCCTGCATCACCAAGGGACAATGACAATACCTGTCAATCTTTAGCTCCTCGATTTTTCCCATGTAACTTTCGGTGCTTATGGCCCATACCATCCATGGGGTTGCTATCTTTACCTGCATGTATCATAAAAAAATCAACAAAAAAACATAATCAAATGTAGATACAACAAAATACCAGATTCAAAAAGGGTATTTGTTGGAGTTTTCCAGGCATAACTAAAATCTATACTCATATCTACTGAATTTACCATAAAAAATCCACCATTCATGTAAGTAAATCTACCATTTTCCATGGATGGATATGGCTGGTTTCAACCCCCTCCTCCGATGATGGAAAGGCCGCCCGCGGCGGTGCCACGGAGACCGGAGGACGGGCTGCCCGCGGCCTCCGGTTTTGGGTGGAAGTTTTTTGGGGCGTTGCGGTTGGTGAAGGAATGACATACCCATACTTGGATGTCCATGGAAGTTAGAATAAAGGATAGTAAGTGGGTTGTAACCCCAATATTCCCCATTTATAGGTAGGTTATAACATGTTATAACCTACTTACTGCGGAAACCACTCCCGGCACAGCCACCCTACGGACCTTTTCCTGACACAAATGGGGGCTTGATACGAAACGCCCAAGCAATCAGGATGAATTGGTTGTGATCGAAAGATGCAATCTTGCACGATACAAAGAAACTAAAATTAAAAGAGTTTTCCAATCTATGCCATGTGAATCTTTAAAGAAATCAAGAACAACTTGCTTGTTCGTGTTGCTGCTGAAGCGAGTTGAGACCCAGCTGCTTTCTCCGTTTCCCGGAGAGAAGCTCTTCATCATAGATGATGCGCCAGCGGCAATGTCGGCGAAGAAAAAGATGAATCTGATGGCTCTCATTCTCTTTGGTCAAGGAGTTCGCTAGTTGGGAGTCACCATTGACCCAACGAATTTGAACTTCACTGTGACTCATCGCTTCTTTCAGGCAAAGAGTTTCTATATCACTTCGTTTCTCAGCACCCTTGAGTGTCAACATGGTCTGAGACACTCGATCATAGACATTCTTCGAGTCGCTGATCAAGGCACCAGGAACCGAGCGAACTGTGGCATCACAGTCCCAGACGTTGGCATGACGTCCAAGAAATTCAGCGAGTTGAAATCTAACGGCAAACATCTGATCCTCACCATCCACTGCTGCTCGAGTTTCTGCTGAAGCACTAGATCGGCAAACTCGGGTAATCTTTGAGTAAGACCAGTAAATAGGAGAAACTTCTTCAAGCCAAAGCATGACGTTTAGTATCCGTGTTGAATTTCCAGCGTATAAGGGGGTTTGTCACTATCCATAACCAGGGAAAATAGAAATCGAAATACCCAAGATTGCATCCCAGCTTTTATGGTTCCAGCCTATTGCATGGGCCATGGGTCACAATACTCTCAAACGTTAATGGTTACATGATGTCAATCAATAGGGACATTGGTGGTTACACCCCGAAATTTAACATACTGCCCCAAAATCATGGTTTCCAATAAAGAAATCTCCTCTTTGAGGGGACCTCCATTTTTCAGGGTTACATTTCAGGAGTGTAGTTGACCCAAGAATTGTTGAAAAGTGCATCTCAGTTCATTCAAAAAAAGTGCAGTGACGGATACAGCCCTGCTAAAATGTGCTTAGACACTTGGGGGTAGCTCCGTTCATCGCTCCCTATCATGAAGGGATTTTAGATACCACCAGCTCGGTTCATCGCTTCGGTTGACATACTTTAAAAAAACGGTTCCAGCTCATCAAGATAATCTTATGTTGGACATTGTATGTCATCAATATCAATTCAATGTGACGACTTGAGACATTAAATTTAGATCTGATCCAGGCCGTACTTTAGAAAAGAGAACGTCTCAGTGTAGTTTTTTTTTGAAAGGCATTAGTCTTGAACTGCATTTGAACCAAAGTGCTAGAAACATTATTAATCTCAAAGTGAACATCAAATTTCTAGAAAATTGATGTTGAATAATGTTACCTCACTACATCTATACCTCCCCTCCTTGAAGCTCGGAATTCCCCTCGCCTTTCTGGAGAATCGGCGGTCTGTGGCAGGAAGGTTGGAACGTCTACTCAAAGTGTACTGGTTGGTGGTTTCAACCCATCTGAAAAACATTAGTCAAAATGGGAATCTTCCCTAACTAGGGGTGAAAATAAAAAATATTTGAAACCACCACCCAGTTTAACATACATAGCTGCTGAAAAATGGATGGTTGGAAGACGAGCCTTTCCTTTTGGGACCCGGTATATTTTCATATTTTCAGGGGCCAACTGATAAACTTCCAGGGTGTAAGAACATTTTGAAACCAAACATTTCGTTGGTACCTAAAGTGGAGGAATCCTCACCGTGATATAAGCTGTATGGATACGGCTTATGTAAGGGAAAATCCACCCCAAAACAGGCTTATAAGGCGGTTCAGTACGTACTTCCATTTTGGGTACCTGAAATTCTTGGTGAACCTTCCCCCAAAACTAACAGCTTGCCCCTGAAAATATGGCCAGCCTTCCCAGAAAGGAAGCCGGATCGTCTCGCAGTCCCAAAATTTTCCCTGGGTAGACCCGCTCTTAGTTTTTAAATTGTTCGTGTGGTTCCCGGGAAATGCAAACAACAAAACTTTCTGAGATTTCATGAGTTGCACTGTTGCACGCATTTCAAACTGCTTCTGCAGCTGTTATGTTTTCTTACTTTTTAGATTTGAGAGTTGCATCACCAAAAAACAAATCAACCGAAAAAGAAACAAATCAGCGAAATGGTTTCAGTCACCCAAGTTCACCACATCAAAATGAAAAAAAAACACTTCGCTGTCCCACCAACCATGAAATTCCAACATTTTAATACCCGGAAGTTGAGGCAGTGGAGGAATGCCATGAAGTTTTTCGCAAGCTTTTCGGTACTACCTCGCTTTGAAGCTGATCTTTAAAGGATTGAAAGGAATGATGTCTGAAAATGTCTGAATGATATTCTGGTTGGTGGTTGAACCAACCCATCTGAAACATACCGTATTAGTCAAAAAGGGTTCATCTTCCCCAAGGTTTGGGGAAACATAAAAAAAAATCTGTACGAAAAAACCACCTATCCGGAATGATATGACTCAAGCCAATCCGAAGTGGTTGTAAAATTTTGAAAATTCGAGCCGGTCATTCTGCACGGATTCCCCCCTACGATTCACTAGCTTTTGAGATCCGTTTTTTGGTGGATTTCTCTGTCACCGGTGACGCCAAATCAATGCTATCAGTAAGACAGCTTCCAAAATTTACTCCCTGAAACTGACAGCAACAGCCAGTGAACATAGGCCTAAATGACCGCCTCAAAAGGAAACTTATCTTCCAACAAACCCCAGTGTTTTAGGTGTGAGCTGTTAGTTTCAGGGATTATAGTCACTATATAAGTCCGCAAAACAAAAATCACTCAAAATTGCGCGCCTTCGAAATGTACATGGAGAATTCCTCCTGTGTAAAAGCGTCGGAAGGAAAGTATATAAGATAGTCTTCCAAGCATCATGTATGAGGGGCTATGTTTGTTTTCAGGGGAAAATTCCCCATATAACTGGGCAGTATAATCCGCTATATAACCTGAACAACCAGGGGCTCTCTATTCACTTCTCAACTATTCATTCAATGTCTATAATGTCTCTGTAGGTCAGGTGCAACACACACTTGATCTCGAAACGCATTTTGACACTTTCCGGCAAATACTGCGAGCATCGAATCCAGAAGTTCCAACAAACATCGCCCCTGCCCTAAAAGGAGGGGATCGTCTTGCATCATCAAAGTCAGGAAGGTTTGCTTCAGAGGATTTTCCTTTTTCAAACTGGGTGATTTTCAGGTGCCGAATCTCATGGTTCTAAGGATATTAAGTGGCTTCCAAGATCATTTAAAGGTCGACACTGGGTGCCGGTGTAATAATGTAACTTTTCCTTCATGCAGGTGCTATGATCATCAAACAAAGTGAACACAACGAGGAGTATCTGATTATCTCCTCCCCGGTTGCAGCAAAAACTGGAAGGAATATCCTACTTTGAAGGTAGAATTCTTCAATCCAACATCTTGCGACACCAGCTTTGGCTGCTACTGTTTCGTAGGGATTACACTACGAGACCCCCAAAACGCAGAACAGTTTGATGCATTCCCCCAAAAAAATCTGTGTATATCTACTATGCAAATATAATATTTATGTATATATTATATATATATATACATCAGTACTCAACACGTGTTCTGATCCTTTTGTTTGCAAAAATCTGCCTTCATAATAAACCTGCATTGGCCTTGGCCTTAGCGTTTGGGGAAAACCTTTCCAAGTTTAGACAACCTGTCAAGATGGTGAAGTTGACACTAAAAAGTCATCAATCGGAATATAATTTCGGTAAAAGTCATCAAGACTCAACGTGAATTCAAGGGAAATTGCATGGATCTGAAAAAAAAAACAACTGACCAAAATTCAGACCCCCCAAGAATATCCCAAGAATTATGGCCCATATCATCCATGTATGGTAAATTTACCTACATTTACTATAAACATCTACCATTTCATGTAGGTAAATATACCAACGTCCCATGGATCTTTATGGGAATTATGACGATTCACCCGCTACTAGGCCACAGATCCAGAAATGGCTGTCCTGAAATTTGGCTCTCCGGGTTTTACGATCAAACCTCAGCATGTGTTTACGGTCACATGGTCCACCGTTTTCTTGACGAAAAAACAACACGGACTCTTTGTGAAAGCAAAGTCCGAAGTAAGAATTATAAAATGTGCATGCAATAAATATAATCAGGATGTAATATAAATACTTGTAAATATATACAACATGTATATAAAAATATGAGTTACAACGTTTTACAACTGGTGATTAAAGTGATGTTTCATAACTTGAACAGTTTACTTACCAAACCAGCCAACAATTCTATAAGTTAAAAATGGACAATGTAGAGATGTTCCTAGTCTCTGAAAGTGTTGGACTACCTTTTGAAGCTCCAAAGAAGTCCACAAACATTCCACAAACAAGGCACAACTACCGCATATCATCCACTATATCATATACCCACCCCGAAGATGAACGAATGTCCCCTAAAAAGGGAACATTCTAAAATGAGAATGAATCATCTTCATTCCCATCAATTTTTCATGGGATATGAGTTAGTTTTCAGGAGGGTAAATATCATCCACTAATTACCCTCCATGAAACTAACAGTTTGCCCTGAAAATATGCCGAAACCCAAAAAAGAAATTCATCTTCCAACCCACCGTTTTTTGCGGTGCTTTGGCTGTTAGTTTCATGGAATCGGAACATGTAACTTCCCATGCTTTCAACACAAGATGAAACACCGTATACAAAAACAATGTGGTGTTTCTTTTGAAACAGCAATAAGTTGAGTGCTTTTCACAACCATGTCATCTGGTTTGAGGTAAAAGTGAAAAATACAACTATATTGTCGGATCTAGCTGGATCTTGGATGGGACATCGAAAACAACAAGTTCACCAAATTCGCTGAGTTAGTTCCTTCAGCATTTTCGGATTTTGAGAATGACAGTTGGCCTGGTTTTTAGGTTGGGTGCAAATTGAAGGTTGGACTTTCCGTTATACTGGTTGTTTATTAGGGATTCTTACAATGGTTTATTTTAATCCCCATATGACTGGGTAGTATAATCTCCTTGTATACCCCAAACAACTAGGGTCTTTTTCATTGCTCAATTCATGATCTTTCAGTGCATGATTTGGTGAGCCAGAAAATGTTTGAAATTCTCGAGGGACTTGTCGATGAACATCTTCAAGGCCAGCAAGGTTCGGTTGGTTTTGAAAATTGGGCACCCCGACACCATGGAGGTCGTAGACTCCTGTGGAAGATGATGCATGATAAAAGATGTTGATGAATTTAATGATGCATGATGTTGATGATGATGATGTTGATGATGATGATGATGCATGATGCATGATGCATTATGATGATGATGATGATGATGAAGATATTATGTTGCTATGAAGTGCGCTGGCTACACGGCTATTACAGCAATTTATATAACACGATGAGGTCCACTTTGCTTGTCCACTGAAACATCGACAGAAAAGTGGTGGGTAAAATGAGACTCTGTTCGACCCCATGGGTACCAACTAGTCGTCTAGTTGGTGGTTGAACTAACCCCATTTTGAAAAACATACTTCAAATTGGATCATGCAATCATAAAGTTTGGCGGTAAAAATATGTAAAAATACTACATATTTGAAACCAACATCTAGTGTATGATTAATAGGGATACACCCTTGGTTTGTTTTCACATAGATCCAACAAAAAGCTGCATTCATCAAATGGACCGATATATGATATACCTCTCCCAAAGCACCATTTCTGGTATTCAGCGTGCCAACACAGGTGGTTCAGTCTTCACAACACAATATTATTGAGCCATGAATTATATCACATATATATATATATACAGATATATCATACATACACCCCCGAAGTTTAACATAGCCACTGAAAAAACGATGGTTGGAAGACTAGTTTCCTTTTGGGAAGGTCACTTTTCACTGGAGATCTTAATCTTCAGGAGTGCCATGTATATATAATGAATACAAATACCAGCAATTCACATGTCAGTAATACTGTTGATGGAAGAAATCCTGCACCACCAGGGATGGTGCTAAAACCTCGTAAATAATGGGATTTCAACTACCAACCTCAACTGGTTAGCCGGATTTTTTCCTTCAACAGTAGTATGTACCGCTACGGTAGGATCATTACCAGGGGATCTATTCCGTCTTATGAATCCCGGTTGCTTGTTGAAATTTCCGTCGCCTTGCAGCTCGCCCAATTTGACACAATTTCTAAACAACGAAAATCTGTTTTTTTTTGAAGGGAAAACCACCAAAAACAAAACGAATTACACCCTGGAAGATTAACATGGAACCTAAAATCATCCATTTAGAAAGGAAAATCATCTTCCAAACCTCCATGATTTTGTTCCATGTTAATCTTCAGGGGTGTATTCGTCACCTTTCGATTTTTTTAGATGAAACCTGGATTCAGGACAGAACCGCTTGACACCCCGGATGGAAGCAAAACACATGTGGATTTTTTTGTGGAATGCTCCAAACCTGGTGGTGACAGTTGCATTTTGGGGGTAGGGGGTAGATCCAACTGGTATGTCTTAGTGGATTCCTGACGATCGCAAGGTTTCTTAACAAGGAAAGCAACAAAGCCTCTTAAGCCTGTGATGAATGACTTCCAGTCCTGTCGACCATCTTGGCTCGCATCTTGACTTTCAAGCCTCAGTGACTCAGGGCTTAACGTTGCAAGATTTTCCAATTTTTCGTGATTTTTCCTCCGGTGGATGTTGTGGAAATCCTAAATATTGTAGTCCCCAGATGCTCCCCATGGGACTGGAATATTTGCCTACATTTGGCCTACATTGATGGTAAATGTAGGGAACAAAATTCCACATATGGAGCATTATTGTATCTTTCCCTAGACTTCCAAAATCATCCAGGCATACCTCATGAGTTTTGGTGTTTGATCGGTAATTATAGTGTTGGGGAGTCCAACTACCTTCTCAGCAGGTGTTTGGATGTCCACTAATCTTTTACATATTGTTGACGTCCTCCCTCACCATATTGTAGTATAGCAAGAATCCTAGCCCTTCCAGTATTGAACCCGTGTATGGTCCTGTAATTATTCAAGTTGAACCCCCAGCAAAAAAAACGTGAAAATGAATCATCAGTGGGTGATTTTGGATCCCTTCCGTTTTTTGATACATGTCATTTCAATACTTCGAACGTTCGTTGAATATCACAATGAAAGTTACATGCACATGAGCCTGTGTATCTCACATTTCGGGACCCCAAATTCACTTTAAAACTGTACATATTTCGTAGATCAGTAGAATTTGGAGCTCTAATTTTGAGACACATGGTGGAAGTCATGGTGGAGAAAGTGCCCAAAGCCAGTTGTAAGTTGGGGGCCATAACTCCACTTATAGATGTCAAAAGACCCCAGTTATCCTTTTTCTGCCATTCACAGGGGCCCCACAACTCCATTCATAACGATCGTAGTGGCCAACCTTGTATGTATATGCATTGAAATCCTACAACCCTACATTGGGTCCGAGCTGAAATTTGCGACGTTTTTTCCAAAGTGGCCCCAAAAACCATGGTTATAAATGGAGTTTAAAATGGGTAGCCACTCTAAAAAAAGCGGAAATTGGGGTTGTTTCACCCACATAAGTGGGAAAAAAAGCTTATAACCCTACTCCTAACTGGTGACTTTGTGGTCCACCTTATACATCTACTACCGTTCTAGTTGGTGGTTGAACCAACCCATTTGAAAAATATTAGTCAAATTATCACTCCCATGCGAATCGATCTGGCGAAATCGCTTCTCTCGCACGTTCCGTAACGAGAGAGTAAGAAGGTGAAACACCAACCATCAAACAGCAGGAAACAACAAATCAAAAAAGGGACTTCCAATGAACGAGGCCAGGCTGACGGCCATGCAACAAACAAACTGCCAAATGCTTAAGGGATTGGATGCACAAACAAGGCCTGCTGCCTTTGAGAAAACCTGCCGGAAGGGTTTTGCCTTTTGACAGGCAACCTGGCTTTTGAACACCAATCACTAAAGGCCTGTTAGACTCAAGCTTGATTGACTGATTGATGACTTTCCTGAGTAAAGTGGATACATTTGAAGGCGAATTATCAATGCCCAAGAAGGTGTAGTGATTGAAATGGAAGTGATATGCCAATTCAATATATGAAACACAATGTGAATCACCAATTTCCCACCTTAAAGACTTGAAAAAGCCAATGGCAATATCCCAGTTATCTTTTGAAATACTGGCCCACGACGATGGTGTAAGGTCGCAAGGAAAGTCCGAAGTCCATTCATAGGAGTAGGAATCTTGGTCCCAAAACCATTTTGGAAGGAAGTACTTAAAGATATGAAGGGAATGCACAGGGGTAATATCCACAATGGAAGGAATATATGCGTAACACTGAATGTTATCCTGCGGAACATTCTGGATGTTGACGGTATCAATTTGCTCCAAA